>VYZU01048150.1:49614-64382 GCA_013401355.1 Ceyx cyanopectus | reverse complement strand
ATGATCTTCTAGGTCCCTTCCAGCCCCTAATTTCTGTGATTCTGTGATTCTGTGATTATCCAGGAAATTTCCTATTCTTAATCTGAAAATATAGCAGCTGAAAAAATCGTTGCAATCTGTCCAAGTGGCCAACTGGCCTTGCTGATCAACATTTATTTTCACTATGGATTTCCTTGGCATCAGTTACCAGTTATTAGGCTACCTGAGGGAAACCAAAATTAAATTATCCTCTGTGGATGATAGAGGCAGAAATATTACCATCCTGCCTCCACTCTGACACATTAAAAATAGGAATGTGAACTCAGTCCCTGGGAGTGTCCAAAAAACATGTAGATGTGGCACTTCAGGACAAGGTTTAGTGGTCATGATAATGTGGGGTTGACAGTTGGACTTGATTGGTCTTTCCAACCTTAATGATTCATTGAGTCTGTCAGATTTCTATTTTGTAGGAAAATGTCTTATCCAGAGAAGGTGGAATCATGTTCCCTAATCATGTTGTTACACTTACGTCCACCTAAAGAAGGCACAGAAATTGCTTCAATTATCATAGCATAGTTTAGAGCAAGTCCACTATTTTTTATGCCATAAGTAAAAAAGTCTGAGACCATGTCAGTCTCCACGGCCTTTACATAAACAATCAGCTCAGAGTCACATAAAGACTGAAGTGCAGAGGTGCCAAAGAGAGTATCATTGCTGTCCCTTGCTGGGGAGCATGTTGAATGGCCACCTAAGATCAGTGACAATCTGTTATGGGGCAGGAGTAAGTCCTTTTGCTGGGAGTGGGTCTCTGTCATTGGTCCTTCCTTTCTGCTTGTGAAAGTTTAAAGATGATTATAGAGTAGCTGTATGTTGGCTGATGCTATGGAAAACAGCAGCCTTCCAAGAGAAATACCACTGCAAAATCTTCCACGGTAGCACTGTGGTCAATTCAACAGAGACAATGAAGAAGCAACCAAGGTGGAGGTACGGGGTGCCAGAAAACATCACTCAGAGCTGACACAAAATGAGAGCAAATCTCACTCAGCTCCTTGGAATCGATGAGGCTTCACTTTAAGTCCACTGATTTCAATTAGTACCCTGGAACTAATTTCTTCTCTGATCTCCAGCACACCTGAGCTGCCTTGCTGGTTTATTGGCCCCTTCTCCTTTGACCGTAATTTTTTCTGGCTGTGGGCCAGAGGGAACATTAAGCACCTGAATTTCCGAATTTAATTACAGTGTTTAAATAATGATGCAGAGCATTGATTTGAGTTACTCACAATGGCACAAACCCGCTTGCAGTATTTAACACCCGGGGCACTTCCTGTCTCGCCTTTTAATCACCTTCTGTCAATTAGAAGATTCCCTGAGAGGCTGGTCTGCTTTATACCATTAGAGAACCCAATACCCCAGGCATCACAGCAGCTTTTATTTAGTGGGTTTTGTCTTGAAAAGAAAGATTTGCTTGAGCAATTAAGGAGATGGTGTATTTCAATCTTTATATTGCAGACCTACAACTCACTCTGAAACTGTGTATTGGCACAGTCTGACCTGAGATTACAAGTGGTGCATTTATAAACTCTTTTTGCTGGTCTGGCTGTACAAAAGGACTCTGAGATGGTGCTACATGGGTCTTTGCAGAGAAATTAATCCCAGAGGATGTCTGGTGGAGGACACCAGCAATAATACAACATACAGCTTTCCCTTTTGGGGACTAAAGTCACAGGGTTTCTAGCTCAAGTTTCCCATACTGACTTGACCAAACAATCCCCTTGTTCTCTGTGCCACATTTGTTCAGAGGCTCTGCTAGGGGAGGCTAATTTTGCAGCTTCCTTGGACTGATTAAAAGCAGCTTTACATTAATAACAGTGTCCTCTTGACAGCTCTTACTGCTGATATGCTTTGCTGCTGGGGCACTGGTCCCAACAACTCAGTTGTTACAGCAGTTTTAAGCGACAGAGCTGCAAATCCCCACTGCCAACTGCAGCCAAGGAACATCCCATCCCTGGTTCCCTCAATGGCCCCACCAGCCGAAAAGAAGGCAGATCTCTTCCCTCATCTATTGTGGTTGCTAATAATGTCACAGTTGGGCTGATGCTGTCCTGACAGCCCAGCACAGGGCTCATTGCACCCACGTGGGAAAGAGTTTTCCTTCCTGCTTGCTATTCCACCCACCACTTGTGAGCATTTGCTGCCACAGAGCTTCACAACAGATCTGATTTGTTTATCTGCTCCCCAGGGACAGATTTACTTACTGCAAACATCACTGCTTTCTGTCTTTGCCTTCTTCAACATCCATTAGTGTCTCCCGTCACTCAGAGAACAGTGCCATCAAGCTGCAGACTGCTTAAGATTTTGTTTGGCTTTCCTTGAAACTACCCTTATGCTTTTATTTAATCCTTTTGAACATCTGCAAGTTTGTTCTTAGCCTTAATGGTTCTTAATGGTTTGTTCTACCTGGTGAGTACTCTTGTGGTTCCTTTGACTCTGCAGTAGGAGCAGAGGGGGCTGCAGAGCTGCTGGGATGTGGCCCTGTCCCCTTTTTCAGAAGTTTCACTCCCACACATGAAAACAAGAAAAGTCCTTTCAGATCAAACTGCTTCATATTTCTGTTGAAAATTCCTTAGCACACACTCTCTGAAATATGTTCAGTACTATCAGCCTGCTGTAGGTTATTTAACTGCCCCTATTCTTTTTCCCAGGGTTTCTCTGTTACCTAAGACATCATTTACTGAAATTACAGTTTCATCTCTAAGCTGAGACAAGTCTTCCTAGATCTGCCTTTCTTGGGCCATCACATCTTCATCACAGCTTTAGAATAAGCCCTGGAGTCTAAGTGCTGAAATCACATCTAAATTCCATATACCATGTTATAACTTAGGTGCCAAAAATACCATCTTGTTCATGTGGTGTTTAACTCCTCTGAACCTGAACTCTCATCTTCCTTTTTACTTCCTTTTTCCTTTTTGAGAGGGGATCGTATCAATGCTTATAAATATCTAAAGGGAGGGTGTTAAGAGAATGGGGCCACTCTTATTTCCAGTGGTGCCCAGTGACGAGGCAAGGGGCACAAACTGGAACACAGTAAGTTCAACCTAAACATAAAAAAATCTGAGCCCTGTCCCAGGCTGCCCAGAAAGGTTGTGGGGCTGTGGAGTCTCATTCTCTGGAGACTTTCAAAACCCACCTAGACAATGCAATTCTGTGCAACCTGCTCTGGGTGAACCTGCTTTGGTGAGGGGGCTGGATTATCTCCAGGGATCCCTTTCAACCCCAGCCATTCTGTGATTTTGTGATTCTCATGTAATTTTTTTCTATGGAACTACTTGCATTAGGAAAAAAAAAAAAAAAGATGTTTTAATTCTCAAAAATAAATATTACTAGAAAGGTAATTTATGGGTAAGCCATAATCTCACCTTGTTTTATAGCCTAATACACCTCCTTCCTAAGAATAACAATTTTCTTACCTTTTTTTTTTTTTACTTTATTTTAAACTATAGCTTCATATTGATCCTGTCATTCTTCTTGTGCAATTACTTTCAGAACAAAGGAGGTGTAAAATGTTCCCATTTCTCTTGAGGGCATTTTATATTCACTTACCACTCAGACGTGAATGGCCACACCGGGAGCACCATCTGGAGACTCTGTGGGTAACTGCCCACTCCTCCTCCTGCTTTCCAAGGCAGCTCTCCGAGCTGAATTGATGGAGAGCTGTCACAGGGAGCCCGAGGTGTGAACGAGCCCTTCCTCTCAATGGGCCCTTGAATCTTAAGATTAATATATGTGGAGAAAAAAAATCTTTTCCCAAAAGACTTGGGCACGCTCACATCAATTGTGAATGCAGTTACTGTAATGGCATGGATAAGGTCATTGGCATGAGCAAGTGGTCTGTATTGAGTTTAAAGAGAGGCTGTTTATTGAGTGTAAATACAAGACTGAAACTTTACAGATGTAGATTACAGACCATAGCTAAAAGTTGTAATTGTCCTTTTTCTCTGAGTGCATTTGGCCTCTTTGCCTTACATGGAGCTTATTTTCCTTGAGCAAATGAAGAAAATCACAGGGCTTCAATTCCATGGGGCAGTCTGTGAGTTAAAGCTGCACACTGCAATTTTTCACAAGGTTTTTGCTGGAAAACTTCTCCAGAATATAAAACAGTATAAAACATCAGACTCATCTATTAGCTTTGAAAAATAGAAGGCACAAGGCACTGCAAATGAAAACTGGAGCATGTGCATACGTGCAAGGCCTCCAGAGGAAAAGACATGGAGGACTGATGGGAATCAAATGAGGTTCAGGAAAGATCTGACAGAAACCTGTTCACTTGAGAGGAGGATAGAGAGACATATATTGAGGAAATTTACATTTTGTTCAGGGAAAATAACATTTTTCCCCTTCACCCCTCTACTTTCTTCCTCACCCCACAGGCATTCATTACCCCTGGCCTGTGAGATAATATGTTGAATAGGAATAGTTATAAGATCAGCTTGCCAGCTCTTTCATCTTGCAGTGTCCTCCTTACATTGTAGTGGTGGCTTTGGTTGGAGCAGAAGCTTGTACATGTTGTCTCTGTGTGGGCTTTCACTGCTGGAACACTTTGCTCCTTTGGCTGGTTACAGAGAGGGATTGGAACCGAAACAAAGGTGGTGTTTTATCCTGTTTCAAGATTTTATTTAATTTTTTTTTACATTACAAAAAGGACAAACAGATTTGTTTCTAAATGCACAAAGCTTTTTGTTTGTTATGTGGTTATTTCAAATTCATTTTGTGGAGTTTCACGAATTTCATATTATGTTATTTTTATGTCCAGATAGAGCCCTTGGGTTTTATAGTATGTGATGACACAACAACCTAGAAAAGCAGGAACAGCAACATGGAAAGCCAGAATAAAAACAAAAGACTATGGAAGCTGCATTCATAAAACAAAACGAGGCAATATACCAACAGGAAGAAATCTCAGGAGCTGTTTATTTCATTTCTGATGGCATCAGCTCCCATAAAACAGCTACAAAATATAGGCAGATGTCATCTTACACTACATAAGGTTTTTCAGATAATAAATATAAGTACTGTCACCCTCTCTGGAATTGTTGGCTTTATTTGAAGTACCTGGGAAAAAAATGTCCTTCCTGAGAAATATTTAAAACAGAAGTAATTTGCTGTTGTAGACAAACAAGTAATAAACACTTTGTTTCTCAGTTTTTCAGGGCATTCTAGTGACTAGGGAATTTTGTTTAAATTCAGTAACAAAAAAATCCCTCATCTGGGGGAGGATAAAAAAAGGAGACTAGAGATGAACGGTGCTCAAATGCATGGGTTTGATGTCACTGCAGTTTGTCCAAACACCAAATTCAAAAACAGACTTCAGGTTTTAACTGACTGTTAGTGACACAGATCAACCTTTGGATCTAGATCTAATGCTTCTCAAATTCTGAATTGTTCAGAACAGTGGTGAAATAATATCCCAGTTTTGCTGCCACACCATACACACACACACACACACACACACACACACACACACACACAGAACAACAAACAAACAAAAAACATCTCCAAACCCCTTTTTAAACTGTTTACTTAACTGTCTGTAAGACTGATAAGATTGGAGACAAATGCTTGCAATGATCCCACAGTATTCTGATAAATTTTGGGTTTTTTTAAATTTATAAATAAATAAAAATTCTCAGGCCACAGAAAAGGCGACTTGCGAGAGATATCATTGCACATTTAATGAAAAAATAAAAACTAACCAACATATTTTTCTGCCAGTTTAGGTTCTTTATTAACCCAGATTATTTAGAACAGTAAACAGGCTTCATAGAGCAGCTTGAAGATAAAGATCAAACTTGAGAAGATGGTAAGGCTATCTTTCTCCGTGGATAACACTAAAAGGCTAATTACCAGGGTAAAATTTATGTATTTGATCTTTAATTCAGTAAACAGATCTGATATACAGGCAAGTTAGCAAGCATATACAGCATTGTAATAGGAGGAGTGCAATGGAAGGTGTCTACACAATTGTAGTCATGTCTTTATCTTGCAGCCTCGCTGATGTGATTAAAATTTTTTGGACGATTTCTAGGTAATATTAGGTCTGGATGAACACAAGTTTATTAATCAGTTTTTCCCAGCAGATCAGCTGTCTCTGTGGTTGGTACTACTTTAACATCACACTGTTCCCCACTGTAGGCTGCAGGATGTAGACATTCAACCATTACCCTCATCCAAAACAATTACTTCACATACCAGAGAGTAATGAAGGACTTGTGAAGTGTTTTCCCCTTTAGCTGTAACCAGCGATATCAAGAAAGTTCAAAGGAGGGCTTTTCCCCAGATGTCACACTCCATTTCCACTTCATTTCTCTTTGGTTGGTTTGACTGATGCTCCAAGCTAAGGAAAAGAGCCTTGTTTTTTCCGAGCTCATTTTTTCTCAAGTGTAAACAAGCAGAGATGTGTAGACTGGGTAGCACAGGAACACAACAAGCTAAAAGCAAATGAAGAGTATCAGGATTGAGTACACCCCAGAGTCCTGTGAGAATGAGAAAATCACCAGAGTCCCCAAGGTTGACCACCCACACTGGTGGCCTCATAAACATCCACAGAGATGAGCTATGTGTGACAACCCTATAGCATGTTGCAAGAATAAACACTATACCATGTGCTCCTTCCTGGCCAGGATTTGGAGGACAGCAGTGCTCATGTCTGGTCCAAACCATGGGGCACCTGATCTGCAAACAGGGTGAAAGGGCTGTTTCTTGGAGAAGATCCTGAAAGATGAGGGCACTAAGAAGCCACCAAGAATGGACATTTCTCTTTGTCCTGGGTTTAGGGGTATCCAAGTGCATGTACTCTACAGTGCCATCAACCCTATTTTCACAGTACATCCTGTGAAAATATAATGACATTTGAGCTTTCAAGGTGACCCCTCCTCAATCCTCAGCTACAACTATGCATCTTTTACCCTTCTGATTCTCTTCCCCATCCCACTGGAGAGTGAATGAGCAGCTGTGTCATGCTTGGATGTCAGCTGGGGTTAAACTATGACACTGTTTTTGTCAAATAACCTATTGCATACTTTCAAACTGTGATTGGAAGAGGCAGTGGGCTGCTGTTAGCTGAGAGATTAGTGCATGTCTCCAGGGACAGCAAACTGGGGCTCACACCTCCCCTCAGCTGAGAAGTTTTGTCCTGTGCTCCTCACAGTTCTGTCATTACTTCACCACAACCCTCTTGAAGCTCTTGGCTTGGGTACAGCTCAGGACACCAAGATTGTGACTGTCCAGAGGAAGAACAGGCAGACTCAAGGCTGTCTCTTCTGAAGCCCATTACGTGACATTCTTGTGGAGACAACAGTGCAGGACACTAATACCTCTTGAAAAGAGTGATTCTCCCTCAGTGACAGCAAGAGCAACCACTAAGTAATGTAGAATATAATATTAATGTCAGTTAACTAGGAAAAAATCATTAATATGCAGGAAACACATTTACATTATCTCCTACCTGGTGACTGAAAGGCAAGAAAAGGGTAAATGTGCATTACATCATAAAAATGATGGTAGTTTTCCCTAATAAAATGCATTACTGTCATCAGAAGCTCCTGATATATTTACAACCAAGTCTCCATTGTCCCTTTGCATCTGCTGTGGTTTAATTATGATGGTAACATCAGCCTGTTAATATTGCTCTGATCTGGCTTAATTTGCCTTCTATAAATTAGGCAAATTACAGGGGGGGGCTGAATGAGTAACCTTATTAGCAGAGACCTTCAGGATACAGAAGGTTAAAAAAAACAACAAAGAATACAACAACCAAATAAAAAAGAACACTAAACAGTTCAGGACAAAACTCCCTTTTTATATGTCTGCTTTTATAACAGAAACTTAATTTACTTGACCTCATGTTAAAATAAATATTTGTTTCTTGGTCTTCAGGTCAGTATTTTGTTGACACTATAACATATGATCCTTGGTGAACAGCTGTTATTTTTATTTATGGTATTGTAGATTGTCCTTCCACAAAGGAAAAGAATTGTGTTGCTGAAAATTACTATGTCCAAATTATAGCCTTTCCCCAGGTGTGTGTGTATATATATATAAAAGAGGCAGTATTTTGTCTGTCTTACTGGTATAAATGCAAAGTGATCACATTAAAATGTATGAAATTACCCTGGCATAAAATTAATATGGGAGGAGATTTGGGTCCATGCTTTTTGTATAGATTCTGAAGCATCAAAACTGCTGCTGCTACATCAAGAGCTGCATTCATGTAATTCAGGAAAGGATGGGGTCTAATGCACTCTGATTATTCCTTTATCAATTTTCACTGGCAGCACTAGTCTATACTATTGAATAAGTTATTATGCTTTGATTGATTTTCCTTCTTCAGGCATGAATTTTATATTTGAGGTAATTCCTGTAAAAGAAAGAAAAGTGATGCCACAAAACATGAACCCCAGCTTTTCAAAGCAAAAAGTGATTTGGGTAATTCCTGTGAAAGAAAAATTTGCAGTAATTTGCTCTTCTGCATTTGACATTTAAAGAAAGAACAGAGAATTTTTTGGTAGAGGGTTGGGTTTTCATTCTGATTGTCTTTGGGTTTTTTTCAGTCCTCCTCACTGCAGGAATTGATGATGACTGCTTTCAGGGAGAACTGATTAAAACACACTGAAGACTGTGATTCCACTGACTTACATGAGTTTTGGATCATGTAATCCAGGCTGAGGTTTGCTTGGCTTCCAAGACTGCTGGTTTCCATGTTGCTAGATTTCATCATGAGGTAGCCAAAACATGCTTAAAAATGACCAGGTCCTCCTCTGTCAATGGCTGTACACTTAATTTGAAGCAGACAATTGAACACGAGCATTTTACTGAAAAGCAAGACCAAACATTTTTAATACTGCCTGTTTGGGCATGTGTTTAGCAGTCCTCCAATGGACTACCCAACCAGTATTAAACAGCAGCTTACTGGGAAAAAGTGCCTTTGTCTCACCGCCCCATGCCTTTCCCTGGAATCCCTTCATTTTCTCTCACCTGTCTGTGTTACTGGTTGTTTCTGGTTAGTAAAAGAGAGCGTTTTGTCAATTCAAAGCCAAGAAATAGTGAACTGCCATCATCCCTCTCCTCTCCACACCTAACATGTGCAGCCCTAGGAGGTAAGATTTGCTACATGTTTTCTTAGTTAAAAGCAGTTGGCACAAACTGGTCCTACACAACTGGGCACCAGACTGTAGTTAAAGAACCCACCCTCATCCATTCGTAGACATAAGCAAACAGAAAGTGAAGTCAATTATGGCTGACAGCCTTTATCCATCTGGGGAGAAATAACAAAGTTTTAAGTCTATCAGAAACACAGTGTTATTGAGGAAGTTAATTATTACCCATTAATATGTTAATACATGAATAAGGATAAACCATAATGCCACCTTTGATCCAGTCCACACAAAAACCCTTGGCACTGTTAGTCTAGAATAGACTACCTAAAAATATTTGGTGGTTCTGACATCACGTCATGGTACTTATTTTTAATATTGTGGAAATAAGAGAATAAGTTCTTTTTCTGTTTCAGGTATTTTACCATAAGATTTCAGAATCCATTTTTTTGGGGCAGTTGGCATATATGTTTGTAACACATGTAATTTACTTGATACCAGAGAGTCAAACACAGATATGCAGTATTTATTCAGGAATAGATTTTTTTTTTAATGATTCAGTGGCTTTCCTGAATAAATAATCTTCTGTATATCGTTTGCTTTAAGATGGATGAGCTATTGCACCAGTATTAAAGATAGTTAAGAATAATTACACTACACAATATAAATCAACCAGTTGCTGTGAGGGATGTCACCTTGTATGACAAAAATGGGAGTGTAGGAAATTAGAAAGGAGATTAATGTCATGTCCTGATGCTCTTGCATAAAAATTAAATATAGTTTGCAGCTCTACTGCTTGATCTTTCCATACCTGGGGTAAATTGTTTTATGAAACATACAGATGCACATAATGAAAGATTAGACACAGTAAACACTTAAATTAATCTGTCTATTAAGTGTATCCAGAATCAATACCAGGATGTAGATTTTTAGTCTCTTGAGCTAAATTTCTCACTAATGAGAGGTTTAGTTTTACATTTAATGAAGCTCTTCTGAAAGGCAAGTGTCTGCCATCTCACCTGATCACAGCAAATGGCCTTCCCCTTTGAAGAGAGCTTTAGTTTATTGGGCTTAAACTCAAAATCCTCTACTAAGGAGGATCACTGATAAGCACTGAAGCTGTCTGGAAGGGGAGACCCCACTGTGGCAGCCAGTGACTTCACTCAATTTATAGCTACACTGTATGTTGTGTGAAGATGTAAATACACTGTGCTTGTGATTTGAGCTGGCCAAAACCCATTGCCCATGGCAGTAACCTGTAGAAGGTCAGGCCCAGCACCAGGTCAGGCTGGATCCTGGGGGTTCAGACCACAGCCAGTTTATTTTTCTGAGGTCATCACCACTGTGTATTCATGATCACTTTCTGGATGCATTCTAAAACTACTAGGAATATGTCTATGGTGCCTTATTTGAAGTGCTAAAGGCAAGGAGGGCCAAGAAATCTGGCTGGTGTTTAGGGCTAAAACGCAATGTCAAAAGAAATCATTCTCGAAGCTTTGCCTTTGCAAGTACAGCTTGGTTCTTAAATACATGTGAGCTGCGTTCCAGCACAACACATCATACCATCTGCCAGATGCTGCCCTTGGGAAGAGAGAAGAATCTGTAACATAAAACAAAGAGTTCATTTTTAACAACAGTTTTGCTTTTTAGTCCTTAGATAGTTTTAAATTAAATTCAGCAAATTCCCATAAAAAAAAAAAAAAAAAAAAAAGCACATTGAGACAAAAGCTTGCAAGTTCTCACTCAGTTCCTTCACATTCAGCTGGACTGGTCTGCTGAGCAAGTCCAACTGTAATGGGACATGGTTTGATGTGGCAGCCAATGCCTAGAAGGCTGCTTTAAATTGGGAATTATTTTAGAATTAGGATACTGTGGCCTTATCAGATCTGCTTGGATCTGTAGCTTAAAATAAATTGGGTCATTAGAATGTGTAGTATGGTTAATGCTAATGAGCTGGTTGGTTTAATTACATAAGAAAATAGCTCTAATCATTAGAGGGTGGGGTTTTTGTTGGTGCATTGCTGGGGTTTTTTTTAACCTAGTAGCAGCAATTATGCTGATACTCTCTGTGCTAAATGTCTTATAACAGCTTTACTGTTTATCATATCTGTGATACAACCTCAATAGGATTAAATAGAAAAAGAATAAAATAAAACCCCACTGAAAAGCTGTGTCTGATGCTGATTTTCTGAATACTGTTATGTTTTCTCACCTTTCTTCCTTGTCAGTTGGAAAGTAATACCCAAGGACCTGCCAAGCTCAGGAAAGCCACAGAGATGTTAACTAACACCTCCAGTCTATTTTTAAATGGAGAAAATGCTAAATGCCATTGTGGGGGGTGAAGTTTACTTATAGCAACAGGCCCAAGCTGTTCACTGTTCACCTTTTTTTTACTACATATTATGTGTTATGAAGGTCCTTGAAGTTACAGCTGTCTGTCATATGATTATTAGAAAAGTAAAATAGAAATAATGAAGATATTAAAACTTTAATAATGGGTTGCCTGATCCCCAGAAGACACCTTTGTCAACCACCTGGCATCTTTCTGATGAGGTTCATCAGTAAGTATATCTGCACTGACCCTGACAAAGTTTGTAAACCTCATCCAGCCAATTAAATATTAGATATTGATGAGCCAGATCAGATATTCAGAGTCACCTGCGCCACTTAATAAGCCAGGTCCATGTGAGAAAATACATGAAGCACCTAACATAAACCATACTATGGGAATGGATGGGGAAAGAGCAACTCACTAGGAGCCCTCCTGAGTCAAAATCAGGTGTGGCCAGATGGGAGATGACTAGTGAAAGTGAGCAGAGAATTGATCTCACCTGGTGTCCTGGTTTGAGTTAAAACAGAACTATTTCTATTTGGTGATTTTAATTTTCAGTCTCTTTTAAGTAACTGCACTGTCTGAAGTTAACAGCAGATTTTTGCAGATGGTGACTCCTCCCATTAGTGATAACACCTGATGTTTGGTATTAGCAGCAAAGGTTGGAGTGCAGATCAAGACCACTGCTGGATCCCATGCACTGCACTAGGGCTGCAGAAAGTAAATGGCCACACCTGTGGGGGCGAGTGGCCAGGACAGGTGACCCCAAACTGACCAATGAGGGATTCCAGGCCATGGACTCAGTATAAAGCTGAGGGAACAGAAGATTAAGGCTCTCTTCTTTAATAGCCAGTGTCTGAGGAGGACTCTGTTGTCTTTGATTCCAACCTGTATCTTCCTGAATTTGCTTCCCACTTGAAATTGCGTCCAGCAAGGAGCTTCTTCAGTGCCTGCTCCACAGCATCACTGGTGAGGGTAATGTAATTGCTGCTGGGATGGTTTGGCTTGACACTGGTTTTAATGTATTTTTATATATTCTATTTATTATTATTATTATTTTATTTAAATTAGTTGTAGCTTTCTAATCTATCAATCTCTCTCCCTTATTTTCTTTGGTAGGGAGAGGGTGACTGTTATAGGTCTAGTGCATAGCCCTGACCCTAAACCCTGACACCTGGATAAAGGAAAACAATTCTAGGAAGTTTCATCTGGTCCTGGTGTTCATTGTAGGAGTCAAACTATTTAACCTCCTTGATAATCTAATTTTTCTTTAAGATGTGTGTGAATCTATTCAAGTACTTTAGTAAAACTATCTGCTGTTTGCAGGGTCAGACCACCTGGTTCTTCTCCTATGAAGGCAAGCTTCACCTTGCTGTATATACCCCAGGAGGCATGGGACAGTGCATGGCACTGAACATGCAGAGTCCAAAGTATGGTCACAGGCTTTATTGTTGAGATTCTCTGAAGAGCACAAAACCTGTGACAGGCTCGGCAGCCTCTCTGTATTACTGGTCTCACTTCTAAATGCAGCATTGTAGAAGCTGTGAAATGCTGCACGCCTCACAAACTAAGAATATGTTGTATGAGGAGTATGTGCCAAGCAGACTATAAATGGCCATGCTTGTGCTCTATGAGAAGTGCTGCCCACATATGTCCCATAAGGTTTCCTGTGAGAAGAGTGTTAGGTGAATGCTGAATACCTGAGGAGCAGAGAATTAAATGTTAACCCTCAGTTATGTTTATTAGGCCATGTTCTTTGCTCTCAGGTGGCTTGAACATTGTATGCTATGGGACTGAGAGCAACAGTCCCATCTGATAATGCAACTTCACAACTACTGGNGGGGTTTTTGTTGGTGCATTGCTGGGGTTTTTTTTAACCTAGTAGCAGCAATTATGCTGATACTCTCTGTGCTAAATGTCTTATAACAGCTTTACTGTTTATCATATCTGTGATACAACCTCAATAGGATTAAATAGAAAAAGAATAAAATAAAACCCCACTGAAAAGCTGTGTCTGATGCTGATTTTCTGAATACTGTTATGTTTTCTCACCTTTCTTCCTTGTCAGTTGGAAAGTAATACCCAAGGACCTGCCAAGCTCAGGAAAGCCACAGAGATGTTAACTAACACCTCCAGTCTATTTTTAAATGGAGAAAATGCTAAATGCCATTGTGGGGGGTGAAGTTTACTTATAGCAACAGGCCCAAGCTGTTCACTGTTCACCTTTTTTTTACTACATATTATGTGTTATGAAGGTCCTTGAAGTTACAGCTGTCTGTCATATGATTATTAGAAAAGTAAAATAGAAATAATGAAGATATTAAAACTTTAATAATGGGTTGCCTGATCCCCAGAAGACACCTTTGTCAACCACCTGGCATCTTTCTGATGAGGTTCATCAGTAAGTATATCTGCACTGACCCTGACAAAGTTTGTAAACCTCATCCAGCCAATTAAATATTAGATATTGATGAGCCAGATCAGATATTCAGAGTCACCTGCGCCACTTAATAAGCCAGGTCCATGTGAGAAAATACATGAAGCACCTAACATAAACCATACTATGGGAATGGATGGGGAAAGAGCAACTCACTAGGAGCCCTCCTGAGTCAAAATCAGGTGTGGCCAGATGGGAGATGACTAGTGAAAGTGAGCAGAGAATTGATCTCACCTGGTGTCCTGGTTTGAGTTAAAACAGAACTATTTCTATTTGGTGATTTTAATTTTCAGTCTCTTTTAAGTAACTGCACTGTCTGAAGTTAACAGCAGATTTTTGCAGATGGTGACTCCTCCCATTAGTGATAACACCTGATGTTTGGTATTAGCAGCAAAGGTTGGAGTGCAGATCAAGACCACTGCTGGATCCCATGCACTGCACTAGGGCTGCAGAAAGTAAATGGCCACACCTGTGGGGGCGAGTGGCCAGGACAGGTGACCCCAAACTGACCAATGAGGGATTCCAGGCCATGGACTCAGTATAAAGCTGAGGGAACAGAAGATTAAGGCTCTCTTCTTTAATAGCCAGTGTCTGAGGAGGACTCTGTTGTCTTTGATTCCAACCTGTATCTTCCTGAATTTGCTTCCCACTTGAAATTGAGTCCAGCAAGGAGCTTCTTCAGTGCCTGCTCCACAGCATCACTGGTGAGGGTAATGTAATTGCTGCTGGGATGGTTTGGCTTGACACTGGTTTTAATGTATTTTTATATATTCTATTTATTATTATTATTATTTTATTTAAATTAGTTGTAGCTTTCTAATCTATCAATCTCTCTCCCTTATTTTCTTTGGTAGGGAGAGGGTGACTGTTA
>VYZU01048150.1:6894-47113 GCA_013401355.1 Ceyx cyanopectus | reverse complement strand
TATATATTCTATTTATTATTATTATTATTTTATTTAAATTAGTTGTAGCTTTCTAATCTATCAATCTCTCTCCCTTATTTTCTTTGGTAGGGAGAGGGTGACTGTTATAGGTCTAGTGCATAGCCCTGACCCTAAACCCTGACACCTGGATAAAGGAAAACAATTCTAGGAAGTTTCATCTGGTCCTGGTGTTCATTGTAGGAGTCAAACTATTTAACCTCCTTGATAATCTAATTTTTCTTTAAGATGTGTGTGAATCTATTCAAGTACTTTAGTAAAACTATCTGCTGTTTGCAGGGTCAGACCACCTGGTTCTTCTCCTATGAAGGCAAGCTTCACCTTGCTGTATATACCCCAGGAGGCATGGGACAGTGCATGGCACTGAACATGCAGAGTCCAAAGTATGGTCACAGGCTTTATTGTTGAGATTCTCTGAAGAGCACAAAACCTGTGACAGGCTCGGCAGCCTCTCTGTATTACTGGTCTCACTTCTAAATGCAGCATTGTAGAAGCTGTGAAATGCTGCACGCCTCACAAACTAAGAATATGTTGTATGAGGAGTATGTGCCAAGCAGACTATAAATGGCCATGCTTGTGCTCTATGAGAAGTGCTGCCCACATATGTCCCATAAGGTTTCCTGTGAGAAGAGTGTTAGGTGAATGCTGAATACCTGAGGAGCAGAGAATTAAATGTTAACCCTCAGTTATGTTTATTAGGCCATGTTCTTTGCTCTCAGGTGGCTTGAACATTGTATGCTATGGGACTGAGAGCAACAGTCCCATCTGATAATGCAACTTCACAACTACTGGCTTGTATTGGTGATGTGGACCTAATACTGAATGTAAACAAGTTCTCCAGGACCTTATCCAGGACCCTGACAGTCTTGTTGCTTTCCAGGACATAGGCTCGTAGTCCAGTGTGGTTTTTATAGCTATATAAAAATATATTTAAAGTATTTCAACCTCTTTAGTAGATCAGATGCATACTATAATAGATGCAATGTTTTATGTTGTGTTTTGGTTTTAAAATACTTTGGAGCCAAGAGTGAGGGTTAAGAGCTGNAATTGTTATTGTGGCTAATTATTTTCAGTAACTGTGAATACCATAAAACTGCACACACTAGAATTAGACATATGACTGTTAATAAAAGCACACACCCCACTGCTTTAGAACAATGGACATTAAAAATAAATAAAATCCTTCCTGTTTTATCCATATTTCATAAATAATAGGTACATCTGTGATGGATGGTCTATGGAATAATGCTTTACTTTTCTCAGCACTTATCTTCAGAATACAGCTCTTGCTAACAGTGAAGAAAGGGATGCCCAGTTCCCCCCATGGCCATTTAAAAGTAATAGCCTCATGCTATTTGTCATTTTCATTGCAGTGTGGTTAGTAAAGGAACAGATACGGAAGACTTATTTCAGACTTGGTATTTGACCATGAAACTCCAAACTCGCAGGTGTAATGTTTGAAGTATTCAACTTGGCTTGTTGTGGCTCATGTGCTCCCACTGCAAAGGGGCCTGGTCTGCAATATCTAGTGGGCTACTCCAGAGGATGAATGAGTCACCTGAAGTCAGACCTAATAGTCTTGTTCATTGTTTGGGTCTTGAAAGTCTCCAGTTTAGTTCTGCTTAGCTTATTGCAGATGTCAGAGAGATGAGGACAAAAACCAGCTTCTGGAACAGGACATAGTACTTTTCTTTCTCTAAGGTCATGCATGGCCCCTCAATAACTGCTCAGAAGAATGGCTTGAGGGGCTTGGTAAAGCATAACCTGTGCTCTATTCATTCTGCTTTGTGTAAAGTCAAGAGGGGGATTCTAGGAAGTGCTAAAGTCCTTCACTGTTACCATGAAAAGAAAAAAAAACTAAGGTAAGGCTTGAAAAAAAACAAAATACCACCCAAAATCCCTCAAATAATTTTATTTGAATCTGACATCTTTCTGTTAACTAAATAAAGCTTATCAATGAATGGGTTCAAAAAATGGGTCTATTTGGTCTGAATTCATCGTTTCTGACATTAGATGCCTTGCCTTTAACTGATTTGTCCCATCTTGTTTTTGGAGCTCTTTTGATAATGAAAGGTATTTCCCCTCTTAAAACAGATTACCCTGAAGGGCAGCTTGTTTCCCTAACGATTTTACCCTGAATGTCACTAACTAGGTGGCAGTTTTTCAGAAAGACAGATGAGATTAATCCCACCTTTTGGGCCTCTGACCCACTGCAAGTGAATTGGCAATGGAGAAATCAACGTTATTGAAATAATTTTATTTTCTAGTCTCTAACTCTTGAAGGTGAGAAGAGCTGCATATGCTTAGAATATTTCTACTTGAAGTTATGAAGATGCAAAGCTAAGGTTATTTCATGTAAGGCACCTGTTCTTGTGGAGTGATGTGTTTCCTGTATGTTCCTAACAAAAATATTTCAAGCTCCTATCTCTGCTCAGCACTAAATGATAAGCTTGATAGTAGATACTGTTATTTTGCATGAGTAGATGCTGCATTCATTTATGAGGTTTTAAAATAATTCTGTTTATCAGCTTGATGCAAGATGAAAGCATGTGCTTATTCCTAGTCAATAAATCCAAGGTATATAATGTACAGAAGCAGCAACATCTGGCACAATCCTTGCTGTTGGGAATAGTGGAAACTGAACAAGGTATCCCCATTATCCCATCAGCTTAATTTTGCTAAGCTCATTTTAATGAAGCAGAGGAAGTGTGACTGCCTATTCAGCCTCTCATCCTGGGAACATATTGTAATTAACTGCCTGAGCAGCTGTACAGTGGTAGGAGAAGGCTTTAAATGATGTGGCTCTGTTGATATTGCTTGTTTTAAGATGATTTTGGAGGTTGGAAAGGAAGATCTGATTGCCTTTTATGGCAGCATCTAAAGCCTAAATGAGTTCTGACACCTGAAGGAAGTAGTAACCTGCATTTGGAAGCCTTATCACAGTGACCTTGGCAATTATTTCAGCCCTTCCAGTTATTGTTACATATCTGATCTCAAATGTTTAATTGATATTGTGAATGTTAACATCAATTCAATGACAAAGGAACAGCTATTCACTGTGTAAGCAAGTTTCCTCATTATTGTGAGGAACCAAGGTATTGACAATTATTTTTCTCATGAGTAAATAGCATTGGTTCATTGAGAATCTGAAAAAAATGTGGTTGGAGAAACTATTACAACATGTTATTAAATGAGAACATGTGGAGTTAGGCAGACAGCTACAGCTTTTAAGGCAAGGACAGTGCAAGCCTTGAATAGTACATTTAAAGTATTATTAACAATGGTTAAAATCTTCTGTAGGATGACATAATAGTTCTGCAAAGCTGAATGCTATCTTTGTTTCTAAAAAGTAGACTGAGATTAAAACAAATGATATATAGTCCATCATGTTGAATTATTATTAAATGCATTTGTGAACAAAAAGGCTACTTAGACTTCTGTACCACTCTGTCCTGTTCAAGTGACATCAACAAAAGATTTGAACAAGGACCTTTCAAGGTTACATGCAAACCAACTGACAATCCACCACTTAAGAAATTTCACTGCGAAACAATGACAGTAGATCATGGAAAAGCAAGACCTAGCAAGAAAATATATCCTAGATTTAACATGTTTCTGAACTCAGAGTCCTAATACTCCTTCAACTGCCACCTTTAAACAGCCTGCACTGCTCATCTAACAAAGCCTTCAGGAACATGCTTTAGGTTACGAAATTGGGTTTTGATTTAATTTTGTGGGAAATCTTTATGCAGCCAGTCTCAGGCTTCCCCTGGGAGGTGATGAGACACCTTTGTGTTACTGGCTGTATGTGCTTTGCTTGCCTTGCCAGTTTGGTCTGCTGGAAGCCGGGAGAGGGAGGTGAGTGTGTCAAGGATGCGCTTCAAAGTGCTTGATGAAGCTGTTGGGAGCTCCAAGAAAGAGTATGGGAAAGAGCAGTTTGGTTAAACATCTCATCCACCTTTTAAGAACCTCAGCAGGTGTAACTCTGCATCTATTTAGGGAGCTAATTCAGTGAAGAGGCTGCCAATAGGACACAGCTCTGAGTGATCCTGGAGTAGGAACAAGGGAGGCTGTTGCAGTGTAAAGCCTGTGATGTCAAGAATGTTTTGTTTCCTTTTGTCTGTGAAAACAAGCTATTCTTGCAACTCCTATGTATATGTAGCCTTCATAGCCACATCTCATCTAGCAAGGGTTTCACTCCGTATTTGCTTGTTTGCAAAAATGACTTGATGCATATTAAGGACATAAGGTCCCCTTTGAAGAAAGCATTTCTCACAATCTAGTTGTCTGTAGTTCAATGCAGAAGCTTCTGAGCCTTATTAGTGATATTATTTTTATTTTGGAGAGCTCCACAGAGATGTGAAAATACTTGTTCTTTGGCTGGAAGAATAGGTTTCACCATGAAGAGTTGCTACAGGCACATTGCAATCAAAAGTGGAAATGGTACAGCACAAAGCACATGAAGTGGCATTCTGACATGATTATGGGGGAATATAATTTACAGACATAATAGTATTAAGTACTAAATATCAGCATGAATATTTGTCTATTCCATCTGTAGATTCTACCAGAGATTGACACAAGTCTAATAGTGCCAAAGCATTTGTTCTAAGGATATGGATTTTCCTATTTGTGCTGTTATGAGCAATATTAATTCTTCATTTGGAGTACATTTGTCCTCATCATTTGGAGTATCCCTTTCATTAGCACTGGAAATTCAGTCAGAAACATGCTGTATTCCTTCCACTGATTATGATCTGAACTACCCTCTTGGGTGAAAGAATGCAAAATACATTTATTCTGATTTAATTAGTCCTCTAGCAAATCCTTGGCAAATGGCAATTTTGAGCAGAAGATGAGAGAGCTATTTCCTTTAGTCTCTCCCTACCAAGATATCAGGATGACAGAAGGAGCTAGGAGTTAATAGGAAACATTAACCAAAATTTGCCCTTGTAGCAGCTAGCAGTTCAGCTGCTCTTTCATATTTCTTCCATGACATCACATGCACTTCCAGACTTTAACATTTGTCCATGGCCTTCAGGGAGTGCATACCACAGTAATAAGATGAACTGCTTTTAAAAGATTGTGCTAATACCATCAAGGCTGACACAGCACTGATGCCAATGGAAGTAAGAGAGAGTGCTGAACTCCTCACCTTTTTCCCTCTCACAGGATGAAAAATACATCCCCCGATGCTGCCAGCATTGAAAGCACTCTCCAGCTGCCCCCAGCCACCAATGAGGATCAAAGGGGGGGAGTGCCAAGGCCTCATCACCCACTGTGATGCTTAAGACTTGAGTGCTGTGATGGAGGAACAGCAGTGGGGTCTGTTAGTGGGGAGAAGATGGGGTCCTGAAAGCTCTCTCTTGCTTTTTCCGAGGAAACCTAGAGCTGACCATCACCTTAAAAATGCAGTTATATACCTGTATCCTTGGAGAACCAAGAGAACCAAGGATGCAGGTATATTGAAACAATATTTGGCTGCACTGGATGACCCCAATGGTCCAGACTGCCTGATCATTGCCAGGTTAGAGAAACACCCAGGTTTTCAGCCACAATATACTTTATCCTAAAAAAAAAAAAAGGACACTGGCTGATGTGAAAAGCAGTGACTAAGGCATCACTGTGATACATATTCCTTCCCAGGCCTGCCCTTTGCCTGCCTGCTGACTCAGGATGAGTCAATATTGTTTATCCTCTTTCTTTTAGATGCTTCCTCTGTTCATTGCAGATCTTTTAGAGCAGGAGCACCTTCTTAAATGGGTTTGTCTAACACCAAAGATGACTGAGTTCCCTGACTACAAAGGCAGTGTGTAAATAGTAAGAAGGAGGCCACTGGGCTGCAGAGGGTAAAAGGTATGTGCTCTGTGTTTTTTAGCCTTTCCAAATTGTGTACACTTAACTATCAAAAGGAAAGAACAAAAGGCAAAGGAGGAGGGCATGAGAAAGCAGACGGAGGGAGGCCACATACACTTGGTAATTCCTCATCTGGCTTTTTTGAGATAAAAAGCCTATATAAAGAAATCAAGAGCAGTTATATCCCAGCCTATGAAATATCCTGGGCTATGCTCAGGCCTTCACTTTTGAATCTCTGTGTTTTGCACTTTGTGTTTTGTCTCTTCTGCAAAAAAATGGATTCTATCATCATTATTAGCTATTATTTTCAATATGGTATTTATTATACTTTTGAAGGTACAGGATATGACTGAAAAGTGACCAGATTGCAAATGGAGAATATTCTGAGCTTTAAGGAATTCTTTCCTGTGCCTAATGAAGACAACAGGAATAAGAGGGCAGAAAGCTGAAACTTAAAAATTCAGCCTGGAAAGTGCTTTCTAAAACAACCCAACAGCCCAATGGCCTTGATGAAGTTTGACACAGCAGGGTGGAATAGGACTAACTAGGGGTGAGGTGCAGTAGAGGTCAGGCTGACAGGGATAGTCCATGCTAGCAGAGATCCTTCCTGGGCTTATGTCTTGATCTGGGTGGGAGCAAAACAATTCTGTTCAATGATGTTCAGCTCAGTTCTTCTCACGTCCTGCCCTGTCTGACATCATCATCATGTTCTCACAGGCAATGGCTGCTTCTGGCAGTGGTAACACCCCATGTTCAGAGTCACTACCAAAGGTTGGTGTGCAGACCAAGGCCACTGCTGGATCTTGTGCAGCACCACACTAGGGGGTTCAGAAAGTAAAACAGGGCACCTGCAGGGAGGAGTGGACAGAACAGGAGACTCTGAACTGACCAGCGAGGGATTCCAGACTGTATACATCATATTTGGTATTAAACTGAGGTATTGGGAGTACTGAGCCCCTGCACAGCTTGGCTCAGGTCCTATTCTGCCGCCTTCCGTTGCTGGAATCTGAGGGGGACTCTGTGTGTTCCTGAATCCAGCATCAGAATCCAGCTCCTGCACACAGTTCCTCTCTCCTGCTGTGATTCGTGCAGCCCTGATCATTAGAGGTCAATAGACTGAACATAACCAGACTCATAGTGTCAAGCTGGACAGCAATAAGAACTTAAACCCAGCCACTTTCAGCCCTGCAATGCAAGTGCATTTGTTTCTGCCAAATTACTTTAGTCTTTAATGTGACAACTTCCCACCACAAAGCTGTTTATTCTCAAAACAGCTGATGGGACAGATTTACCTTTTTTGATATTTCTGTAATACATGTTTCAGGAGTCCCACAGCCAGCCAGCTGACCCAGCCTCTGCTAGCCATAGCTGGGCCATTGGCTTGTCACAACAAGCAAATGCAATTCTATTGATATAAAGATGTATGAATCTCCTGATAGAAAATAATTGTATTCAATGGGTTCTTCATTGTATTTAATCATAGGAGTAGGTTTTCCATTATATTCAAATGACATCTTTCCTTTTCTAGGAGACAGATGGAAAAACCCATAACAAATGCATAAAGGCAGGCATTTTTAAACAAGTCTGCACAATGGAAGCAAACTTTAATGACAAAAAAGGTCAGTCTGACAGGTACTTTTCACACATTGTATTGACATCTTCACTGTCATGTGTTTGAGCATCTTCAGTTTGATGGATGGATGGATGGATGGCAGGCAGGCAGGCAGGCAGGCAGAGGGCTCCTGCAACTAGGCAACTTCTGCTACAGCACTACAGGACAGAAGCCCTTTGGGCTCCCTGATGGATTTAAGCATCAGTGCCCAAATCTGAACATGGGGTCTTGAAGGTGGCATTGTGCACCAACCTGATCTGAATAGCTGGCAACAGAGCTGTGCTATGTTCACATTTACATGGATAGGGAACTTTGGGGCTAACCAAGGAGACATGTAGATAAGGAGGATATCAAGACAATTGCAATTTTGAAGCAGTGGCCTGAGCTGTTGTTGGCATCCAAATTCTGCAGACCAGTCTAAATTCAATCTTAATTTAGGTAACTTCAATCTTGCCTTCACTGAAGTTACATGAAATTGAATTGTGTCCTGCACTTACTTCTGCAGTAAGCTCTTCAGGGACATCTAGGTCTTTGGATGGTATCAAGATACATTTATCATCCAGCTGTATTTTCATTACTTTTGTGACTGTACCTTCCTAACCCGATACACTGCTTCCATTAGTCCTGACACAAAAACAGTTGCTCTGACAGAAGGGCCCTTGCCCTTAAATATTATATATTTTTTAACATTTCTATCTCTTGTACTTAATCTGAGTTTGGGAGATACTTATTTGAATCAATTCTTTCTTAGAATTTTTTTTTTTAATATTTCAGTTGCAGTGTAATTGTGGCAAAGAACCTCAGCCTTGATAAAATCTATTGTCCCTTCTCCCTCTGGTCCTCCAAAACAGTAATTGGATTGTTGTATAAGTCTAGTGAAAATAGCATTTTCCATTTTCAAGCATCAAATATCTTCTAAAATATTTATTGATTGCCGTCTCTTATGAATCCTCTTTGAAACAGGTAAGGTCTGTTACATCTGTTTAACCCATGGATAAACAAACCTTGGGGTTCTTCGTAGAGCTTGAATGACATACCAGCATTGATATTTTTATTAAATTCATTCTTTCACATCAAACTCTGATGGGGAAACTTCATCCTTTTCTTGCAAGCCTGGGTCTGGACTCCACAGCCACTAGTGGTTTTACTACCTCTCAGTGATAGTTCAGCACATTGCAGTGGAGTGCAGACACTGCACAAGCTGAGGTGTAAAGTACCAGGGTCTTCCTCTGATCTGTCCACAGTGCCATGGAGGTGTAAGCAAAGTGCTGCTGGAAGGGCTTTCTGGCCCCTGCTGCCACTCAAGCTGTGCCTGGGTTAATCTGCAGAAGGTGGAAGAACACTGGCCAGAAAAATGTACAAGAAAGCCTTCAAACAAAGTAAGCTGAGGCAGTCACCTCTCCTCTGTGAGACCAAGAAGCTGACAGCCCACCTCTCAATTTGATCTTTCTTGCCTCCTCCAAGGTAATGATTTTCACATGCCACATGCTTGGTCAGGGGTTTCAAACAGTAATGAAACATTTTGGTCTTTATACAGCTGAAACTTTTTTTCTTTCAGAATAGCTTGAAATGCTTTCTTTTGGACCCTTTTGGAACCAATCTGTGTATCCCTACCAGGCATGATGCACCAGAGGAAGCATGACAGATTTCTCCACCAGGAACTGTGCTCCCAGAATGGAGGCACACACCTGCTGTGGATGTACTCTGGCATCATTTTCCCATGGAAATAAACTATGTTCTTTAGTTTCCCTCTAATAAAATAATTATAAATATAAAATAAACTGCTGGGCTATCCTTTTCTCTACGTACTTCAGTTCATATTTCTTTTTCTCAGGCGTGGGAATCCAGAATTCCCATGCTATTGCAGGTAAAGTCTCATGACAGTCTTGTATTTCTTTATCTCCATTAATAGCATTTGCCTGGTAATCCTAATCCTGGAAATCCATTTAAATGGATAGTCAGGTATGTCTCTTCTATTTTATATCACAGTCTCCCATGCTGAAGTCAAAATTTCTGTTCTCAAGGCCTATGTGACTTACATTTCATTCTGATATGCTTTAGGTCACCTCCACCCTATGTATGCTTTTAAGTATTAATTTTAAAAAAAGCGGTCTTTTTTCTTATATATCAAGAGAAAAATGTGTTGTTGATTAATTTAGAGAATCTCATATCTTATCAAAGGCAGCTTCAGACTATTCTAGGGAACATGTTTGTTTCAAAGTCGTGTAGAACATTAATTCATTTTTCTATATGTCTATACTTTCCTTTAAAATTTCCTCTGAAGTCTTCTATATACCTGGAATCAAACTAATTGGGTTTTAATTATCCAGTTCTTTGCACCCACTTTGATAAATCTTCTCTAGTCATTTGATTTTACAAGATCTCTGGTGAGCTCAAGAGATGTGCAGAGAAATTGTGTGGAGGAAAAATACTTTTCACAATAAAACAGGTAAGCTGTTTTTCATTAGTGCACTGAAATCCACAGGGCTGATGAACATGGACTTGTGAGTTCAGTCAGATATTACAGTCCTGTCCATAAAGCCATCTTTTTCACAAGATTTGGCACTTGAAGCCAGGGTGATTTAAAAGCTCGTAAATGTCCCTGCCAGATTGCTGATTAGGTGTGGTGCTGATTTTGCTATTGCCAGTAAATGTAAACCACTATCAATCTCAGTTTACATTAAATCATTAAGCTGTAAGTTGTACAGGTTGACAACTCAGATTCACAATCACCTCTAAGCTGCAACAGTTGAAGAGTTTTTCTTCCAGGCTGGTAACCTCTTCAGCCATGGCAGGTAAATCCAATGTGAATCAGAATCTGAATTGCCCATGTTTTCCCAACTATCCATCTACCAATGCACGAAGAGTTGCAAGAGTTATGCTGCAGATCTCTGCCCTCTAGTCCAGAGGTCTAAATCTTATCAGAAAATACATGGTTCAAAACACAGGGGGTAGATTTCAGCTATTCCAATTGTCTTGTCAAGCATATATATTATAAATTATTTGGTTTTATATTAGTAAAAAATTTACCATATTATTGTATTCTAAGGCCTAGGAAAGCAACACACCAGGAAATAAAACCTGTTGTTCGTATTCTAGGGACAATTCAGAGTATTTGTTGTTGCATTTATTGTGTCATTTGGCAGCTAAACCAATGACGGGCTGAGAGATGTGAGAACTGTTGATCTACAACTAGACAGTGCCTTGTGGAATAAGCCTCAGCAGGAGCAGAGAGCTTTGTGCCTGCTCCTGAACGATGAGATTAGCTCACATCTGAGCACAGACATGATCCTGACATGCAGGAGGCTTTTGAAAGTGGTTTGGGCTGAGAGCAACTAAGGGTCTATCACAGTAGGGGAGATTTAAAATCGCAGGTGCATAACAGGCACAGGGAAAAGGATGTAGTGGGACATGCTGGCTGCCTGTGATGACAAGTGTTCCTGGACCTTGAAGTCAAGTGGTACACACCAGCCCTCATCCATGTTAGTAAACCATGGTAGTCCTCAAAACAAGGCAGCTGCATACAAACCAGTTTGGGTAACAAACCCCACACCATGTCAGCAGCTGAATTGGATCCAGGGACTGCTGGGGAGTGCACAAGTTGGAACAGGACAAATTCTTGACAGGGAACAGTCTAGGGATTTACCAGCATCTGGAGCCACACTCCTGTACCCAGAAGTATGCTGGTAATTAAAGATGCAGCCTTGGTGTGCAGATGAGTGCAGAACTGGCACCTCACTGGTTGGGAAAAGTCTGCGGTAAAGCTTGTTGGCATCTCACCCTCATAGAATCAAAGAATGGCCTAGGTTGGAAGGGACCTTAGAGATCATCTTGTCCAACCTCCCTGTCAACTAAATCATGCTACTCAAGGCAATATGTTTAAGAAGGTCAGAATAGGGCTGGCTGCTCTACACATAGAGATCAGAGCACCTGGTCCATCATGTAATAGAGAAGTCAAGGCACAGAGAAGACTAGAAAGCTCAGACTGGTGATGTGCTTTGCTCCCTCCTCAGTGCCAGCACTTCCAGGCTGGATGGGGCAGACCTGCAGCTCCCAGTGCTGGTTGCAGGGCACTGACTGGTGCTTGCTGAGTGCAGAGGACCAGTAAAATTCACTGCCCTTGGAGCCTGAGGTTTGCAAAGTGCATCCTTTCTGAGTCTATAAATCCACATCCACCTGCTGTGCTGTGCTGGAGCAGTCTTTGGAGTGCACTTCCCATATTCCTGTACATGGAAAATATCTACAGCTTTTCTGGCAAGTTTTACTCAAAATATGGTGTTTATCCACTGAACTTCCTTACCTTTGCATTAATTTAGTTCATTTAATAAACTTCTCCTGAGAAAACCAAAAGGCAATATTTCATCGTTTGTGTGTCATATGTGACTTTCAAAAACCACTTTACAAAGAGAGATTTTAAATTTCACCTGATTAAAGAAGCCTTTAAATATGAGGCAGCAGGACCTCTGCCTTGCACAGTCCTTGTCTATTCAAGACTAACTTCTATGAAAGGTAATGGAAGAAAAAAACAATCACCTCCATGATTCTCCAGTGCAAGCAGATTTTTACAAAAAATAAAAATAAGTGCACTTATGGATGCAAAAAAGTATGCATGCCACTATATGGCAAATATTTTTTTGGCTGACAGTAAAAATAAACAATTTCATCTTTCAAGTGACAAATTACTTCCTATTTGGCAGAGTTGATTAAATTTGTTTTGTGGGTAGAAAAAAAAAATAAAGTGCTGCAGTTCACTGATATAGAAACAATTAAAATAGATTGGTTTTGCTGATGCAATGCCAGACATGAACTAATTATCCCTTTATGAAATCACATCTGTAAGAGGATAATTGATTTGAATTAGTATAATATTTCACAGAGACACAACTGACTACAGCATCTATTCTACCTCCACATTATGTTCTTATAAACTTCAAAAGTGTATTTCTTAATTGTGGCTGGTTTACTATTTGCTTGGTTTTTTTTTTTTTTTATATGTAATGTATGCATTCATGTATTTCCCTCATGGATATATGTTTAGACATTAAAATGTTGGGTTTCAGAAAAACAACAAATTAGCTTGGAGCACTGCGGAGGAGTCACAATTTACTTAACGAGACACAGTGGTTTCTAAACCTTTTGCTAAATATTTTTGTTGCTTCTACAGGCAATCCAAAGCAGTTTATACAACATGAAGCAACTCCTTTTTTTCTTTCTTTTTCTTCTTTTCTTTTTTTTTTAAATTAAGTCAAACAGTAGAAAATGCTCCTGTTCTGCTCTACCTAGAGAATAGGATTCTGTAGAGTGTCACATCTCCTGCTGGCCCTTGCCAGTGCTTTGACATGCAGAAATAGGATCTACATTGGCATCCGGAAATCTGAGATGAAGTGGAATAACACCAGAAAAGGTCCAAGGGAAGATTTTCAAGGTGTGATGTGGGAAGAACAGCTGAAGGAATTTACGGCACATGGTGTAGAGAACAACCACCTGACAGGTACAGTGATAAACAATATTTAGAGAATGTGTTAAAATAATGTCAGTAAGAGTGGAAATTTAAGTATGCTATTTGGAAGCAATCTGTGACATTTAGTTGTCAGGTCAATTAGCTAGTGGAATAATTTATATAAGGCAGTAAAAACTTGGAACAACTACGGAGGAAGGCTGGTTTGTACTTGCCCATCACAAGCAACTGAGCATCACCACTGCTGCAGCTGTAGGAAAGGCAGAGGTGTTCCAAGGACATATGAGATGAGATTTTTCCACTATGTAAAGTGAAATACAAATGTCACTATGTCTCACAGCATGTTGGTATCCTTATTCCTGGGGAAAGTACCTTCAGTACTCTGAGGTAGTGAGGTCCCACAGTCAAGAACCCAAACAGGCATGGTGGAGATAAAGCCAGTAAAGTGGCTGGAGTATTGTGCAAAAGGACACTGGGCACATGGAGCTTTCTCAAAATGTCATGACAAAAGGAGGAAAGATTTTACTAAAACTTACTTTCCCTCTCTCCATTTTTTCAATTCCAGAAGGAGCAAACTAAGTTACTGTAGGACAAATAAACTGGGCATGAATACATTTAGAAACCAGGAGAAAGTTTCCAACTCACTGGGCACCGAAGGCCTGCAATACTCTCAGTAAACATCAATAACAAAGTTTTGCAACAGATCTTGATCAGCAGTTCACGTGGTAAGAAACCATGTGTACCTGTAATAGCAGGAGTCACCTGATGATCCTTCTAGTTTAGTGTTCCTGTTAAATAGCAGCCTGGTCTTTCAAGGTACCAAAGAACAGTGATCCATGACTCATGAAATTGCCCTTATTTGCGGCTGACCTGAAAAATATACAGGAATTAAGCATCCATTTAATTACTGATCTGAATAAGAGCTTTAACAAGCACTGCAAGTTAATGTATTTAATTAACTCATTTTCATGATGCAACATTGTTTTGTTAATTAGAAAAAAAAATCATAAAACAAATTGAAAACACATTAGAAAATAAGATGAATTTAAGATTAAAATAATAGCATAAATGGTGCAGTGGTGATTTTACCGGTCATAGCATAAAGATGTTGCTGGTTTCTTTAACAGAAAAATGGGTTTTACATCATCCAGTGTGCAACTTCCAAATGGGCAGAGTATATAATATTTTGTGTGTTTATTCTGATTGAAAGTTGCATTGACTTTGTGCTATTGCCTACTTTTAAATGTATTCTATTAAAGATGTGTGCCATTTCCATGTTGCTGAAATGCTGTGTCATTAGCACAGAGGAAGGAGCCTTTGACCAGTAGCTTAGTACCAGCCTCTTAGGGGCCCATGAATACCAACTTGCCAAGGATTTTGATGGAACTAGAATTATCAGTGTCTTCTATGAAAAGCAGCTGACCAAAACAGCAACAAAAAGAAAGGAAAAAAAGAGAAAAGCTTGGATATAATTAAATAGGAAGGTCATTCTTTCCATTCTCAAAGCACAGACTCCAGTAAACTACGGAGTTATTAATGGAGCCAGTGTGCTGATGATCAAAAGAGAAGCTTGAAAGAAGTAAAGATTTTCAATACCATGCTGTTTTCACGGCCGCAGGCCTACAGCCAACATAGTTATTTTTTATGAGTAAGTGCAAAGTCAGGTTAAAATAATTAATTTTTTATGGAGAATGTGCTTTCAGTTTTGGAGCTATAATGAAAACCAGTTTGCATTTGACATTACTTAACAGGTGGAACCAGAGAACTTGGTTTCATTTAATTATTGGAACTGCTTAGATATTCTTTTACAATGGATTAATTTAAGTCAATCCTAAACAGTTACATTCGATAATCTTCAACACTTCATTGCCCTGATTGACACGAAAAATTTGATTTATAACTGCCCCACAGCACTGCATTGTCTATAGGGTGTACTAGATAGAAAATGCAAATTCTCTTAATTCTGCCATTCTTCGATGAAGAAGCCCTAGAAGAAATTAGATAGAGATGGAAAGAATTGCCAGAAACTTTATATTTTGACAGCAAAATGAAATATATTTTAAAATATATTTTGGAGCAAAATGAAAGGAGACAGTGAAAAGTCAGTGGTTGAGACAAGCAGCTCAAGTGGTGGCACAATCACCAGTGACGTGCTCCGGCATGGGGCACGGGGTGGTTCCTGAGCCAGGGAAACATCAGGGAGCAGAGACACCCACCAGGATACTGCAGCTTGGGTCACAGCAGCTGAAGAGAGCTGGGTAAGGCTGGGAGTGAGAGCAGCCAAGCCCCTACACTGTAGAAGAAGCTGCTGGGCACCTGTGATCAGGGCAGACAAACTGGTTGTACTCCAGCAGTTTGTGTGGGAGGGCAAAGAGGAGGAGAGCTGCAGCTCTCCCAGCTTGGCCAAGGAGCAATGCTATCTGTTAGTCAGTTAGTAGGGCTCACCACTGAAAGGGTTATCATGCTTCTAAGATTCCCAGTCACTGACAGATTGCAGTGAAGACAGACATCAGTTCCCTGTAACACCTTTCACGGAAAATGATGATACAAAAACAACCATGTAAATAGCCAGGACAGACTCCTCCTGATGGGAAACATTCCCAATTACATCTGGTTTCAGACCTGCACTATGCAGGCTGCTTTCTTTGCCAAAAGCATTTGAGAACTGCAGTAAATTAAAGCAGAAGTCTCAGGTGTTTGAAGCACACAACCTACAAACCCATATCTCTTGTACATCAAGCACTTCTCAAAATCAAGGACAGCCATCTAAAGGAGACAAGAGATCATTCTAAAACTCACTAACAACTGCAATGGATTTATTACCTCAAAAGCACATTGATATGGGAAAAATGCTGTTGAATATATTCTATCAATTTCATTTCTGAAGAAATAGATATTATTAAGCTTTAGTTTCTAAATACAAAAGAACAAAATCTGTGATCAAAGATGTGCAACACAAAAAAAAAAACACAAAAAAAAAGTAAATCTGGCTTTTTGTCTGGGATTGTAAAGGCATGTTAGAAGATGTATCAAATGCTAGGGCAGCAGCAGAATGGTAATCCTAATCCCAATGAAGAATTATAACACCTTTAAAGAGTATTTTATGCATTAAAAAAAAATAAAGACCTACTTCTGTCTTTTTTTATTTTAACTTGTATATGAGGAGAAAATGTCCAGTGCCAGTCTCAAGTGAAGTTATAGATGCAACTCTGAAGACAGAAGTATTAGCAAACTAACATTACCAGAGCAGGCAGCACATAGACTGGTATTTACACACTGAATTCATTATTTCCTTATGAACTGATCATATTTCAAGTTGTGGATTCTCTAGATCTTGTATAAAAAACAAAAGATTGTAAGAGGTAACACAGACCACTAAGTGTTGTGAAGGGGTGCCTGTGGAATGGACTGAAGTGTCCTGTCTGATATTAGACATTGAGAAGATCTCTGTAGCAGGGACCAGGACCCAGTAATCTGCCTACTTCACAAAGCAAAGCCTTCTGCTGTTTGCTCTTTCATGTGGCTTAGGGGCTTTAGTTGGGGACCAAGTGACTCTTACAGACAATGTGGTGACATCCAGACGTCCAGGTGATGGAGATGCAAGTTTGAGACCTCTCATCCTGGAGAAGGAATGGAATAGAGGTCCCCTGGACTCCAGACATGCTATGGAAAAGGTAGTTAACGTACAACATTGAATAATGTCAACAAAAATGATACAACATAGGTATCATCCACCTCTACAAGGAAACCAAATGCTCTGACCTCACAGCAGATCAACAAGCATAATATGTAACAGTGCTTCAAGCATTTATATTTCCTTTGCTGGTCTCCAGGCTGCTCCCAGCCAGTGTGAAAAATACCCCTCATCTCCTGCCAAAACATTGATTCACCACCCAATCCAGCAGTGAAGATACATCTGGAATTGCTCTATGGAAATACCTGCTTTAAACTTTGGAGTCCTACAGCCATGTGATCATGGGTGGCTCTTACCTAAGTGATTTGCTCAAGTCAATGTAGGAACAGCATGGCAAAGTGAGGACCAGCAGAACAGAGCCACTCTCTACAAAATGTGTGTTGCACCAGGTTCTTCTTAATTTTGTCCATGAGTCACTTTCCGGTTAGAATTCTGCTGCAGCCAGGCAAACCAGACACAACACACAGGGTACCGAGCTGCAGGAAATAAACCTTTTTAGCAATGCCTGGCAGCAAGTTAGGAGAAGTCAAAGTTCCTCCTCTGTTCTCACCATGGCAGCAGAGAGGAACAGTGGAAATACCAAACAAGACACATAAGGACTAAAAAGTGAGATTTTTAAAGCATCGGTACACTTTTTAGTGTATCCCAGATGTTATTAATAGCATCAGTATGGGCATTTATTTTCCCCACACTGAAACTAGAATTCTAATCCCCTATTGATTGAAGCTGAAGTGCAGAACACTCTGCAATTTATGTGATTGATTCATGTACCTTGAGGGAATCAAGTCATCTGTAAACCAAATTTTTCCTTACCATACAGGTTCCTGTTAGATAAATGTCTCTATAAGCAAAATATCTTCCTTAAACTAAGGGCAAGAGGTCACATTCAATGCTAGCAAAAGCAGGCAGAACTTCAGTGATGTCCAAGTGGAAAATTTGACCTGATAAACACATTTTCCTATGTTATGAGAAAGTAACTTGTATTCAAGAAAAAAATAAAAATAAAAAAATGAGAAGCTACATTATTCCATGCAGTAGATACACTTGGCAGCACCCAGAAGGTAGCATTCAGCTATTTATATACATTAGGAATGCATTTTTTTTCCCCAAAACAGTGAGTTATTGCTATATCTAGTGTCCAGTTCAAACAGCTGGGGTGTGCTTGATTTTCCAGAAAGTGCCAAGCATTCCCCATACTAAAACTACTGGGGCATAAAGTGAGACAAGCTTGAATATCCCAGTTCCTTCATGAAAGGAAGACTAGGAAGTTGTTCAGAAAGTGCAGATAAATCACCTTTAGGAATAAAGCCCGGAGAAGGCAGCCCCGGGTGCCTCTGAAGCCTGTGCTCGTGACCAACGTCTCCTTAAGCATTCTCTTTAAAAGCTTCATGTCAAAGTTTCTCTGGTCTCTTGACAAACAGTTTTTGCTACATTCAGCCCAGCAGGGGAAGTGTAATAACTTAGAAAGATGAAACTCAGAAATATTTCTGGTTCATTTGAAATAGCAGCAGTCATAGCTAGGTAATAGAAAACAAAGTTCTTTTCATTGCTGTGAATCTCAATGATGCCATCACAGGAAGGAATGATAACATTTGATTTTTCTTCTACATTTGTCATGCAGGGACTAAGTACTTTGGGGAAGGAGAAGAAATAACAATTCACAGCATTAATACATGTATATATTTATTTATATGCTGACTGACAGGGCTCAAGAGTTGGAGATATACTACAGGTGAGCTTTCCAATCTACTGCACTTAAACCCTAGCACTAAGTAATTCAGTAACATAAAGTTTTGTTCCAGTTTGTGCAAAAATTTAATTTATTTTTTTTCTGATTTAAGTGCAAATGCCTTTGTCTGCCCCCAGAGTGGATGGCAGCCTGTCCAGACCCAAGCCTCACCTGCTACTAACACACCATCTCAAACCGATGAAGCATGGTCATATTACAGACATGTCTTTGCAAACTGCACGTGAAAGTTGTTGAAAAAGATTCATTATTACAGTCTTTTTCCCACCCCCTTTCCTTTTTTTATGTATTATTGATAGCAGAGGTAAAGAGATTCAGGACTGCCCTGTGCACAGTATCTTCCCAATAGGGTGAGTGGTAAGAAAATATTTATGGGAAAACACTTCTATAAAATAAGGGAAATTAATCATTTCCTCACCTTCCCCACAGAGCACGCTTTTTATTAATTAAACTGTTACAAAATCCTCTTCTTAAATTTTGCTATGGAGATGATGAACTTTCTTGCTAGTCACACTGCTGTACCAGCCACTGGGCCAGAGAGTGGAGGTGGGTGATACAGCATTTAGAAAACTACCTGTTTCCAGAGCTGTGCTGAGGTGTTGGAAAGAGCCTGGATAATTAGTTTTGTTTCATTCTTCTTAAGTAAGTTTTCATTTTCATGCATTCCTGGGCAGCCACGTCTCAGCTGGATGTAATTGTGCCAACATTTTGAAAGTAAAATTGCTTTCCATTTCTCACAGTATTTCATGCATAAAGCAACCCTTGCAATTGGAAAATGCAACTGCTCAGCCCATATGGAGCAGGACAGTTACTGAGCCCTCAAGAAAAATGCAGGCTGAGGTCTTCTCTGCTTTTCTAGTCTTAAACAGAACTGTGATCCTTACTGCCATGACCGAGGGACCCAGGACTACACTGGCACAGGACATGACTGAAAAAAAAAGGATTCTATTTCTTTCCACCTTTTCCAGGAGAAGGAAGACTCAATCTTAAAACTGAGGAAAAAAAAAAATCTGAAAATTTTGTGCAACAAAACTAAACTGAAAACCCATAAAATTGTCAGGTTTTGTTTTGTTTGGTTGTTTTTTTTCCATAGCTGGCTACAGTGTACGTTCATTTCTGCTTGTTTGTCAGTCAGAATCATGCAAAGAGATGTTTATTATCTAGTACCAATAATAGTTTATTATGTCTGCTTAAATGGCTATGAAAGAGCTTTTGGAGGAGCCTGAAGTTCTACTCATGTTATGGGCAGCATTGCAGTAGCACAAGACATAGTTCTGTTCACTTGTGGGAGGAGAGGATTTTCTTTTTCCTTTTTTAATATGTTGGTACTGAAACTGTCTGAAAGTGACAGAAAATTACATAAGCAAGAATCCTCNAAACACATTTTCCTATGTTATGAGAAAGTAACTTGTATTCAAGAAAAAAATAAAAATAAAAAAATGAGAAGCTACATTATTCCATGCAGTAGATACACTTGGCAGCACCCAGAAGGTAGCATTCAGCTATTTATATACATTAGGAATGCATTTTTTTTCCCCAAAACAGTGAGTTATTGCTATATCTAGTGTCCAGTTCAAACAGCTGGGGTGTGCTTGATTTTCCAGAAAGTGCCAAGCATTCCCCATACTAAAACTACTGGGGCATAAAGTGAGACAAGCTTGAATATCCCAGTTCCTTCATGAAAGGAAGACTAGGAAGTTGTTCAGAAAGTGCAGATAAATCACCTTTAGGAATAAAGCCCGGAGAAGGCAGCCCCGGGTGCCTCTGAAGCCTGTGCTCGTGACCAACGTCTCCTTAAGCATTCTCTTTAAAAGCTTCATGTCAAAGTTTCTCTGGTCTCTTGACAAACAGTTTTTGCTACATTCAGCCCAGCAGGGGAAGTGTAATAACTTAGAAAGATGAAACTCAGAAATATTTCTGGTTCATTTGAAATAGCAGCAGTCATAGCTAGGTAATAGAAAACAAAGTTCTTTTCATTGCTGTGAATCTCAATGATGCCATCACAGGAAGGAATGATAACATTTGATTTTTCTTCTACATTTGTCATGCAGGGACTAAGTACTTTGGGGAAGGAGAAGAAATAACAATTCACAGCATTAATACATGTATATATTTATTTATATGCTGACTGACAGGGCTCAAGAGTTGGAGATATACTACAGGTGAGCTTTCCAATCTACTGCACTTAAACCCTAGCACTAAGTAATTCAGTAACATAAAGTTTTGTTCCAGTTTGTGCAAAAATTTAATTTATTTTTTTTCTGATTTAAGTGCAAATGCCTTTGTCTGCCCCCAGAGTGGATGGCAGCCTGTCCAGACCCAAGCCTCACCTGCTACTAACACACCATCTCAAACCGATGAAGCATGGTCATATTACAGACATGTCTTTGCAAACTGCACGTGAAAGTTGTTGAAAAAGATTCATTATTACAGTCTTTTTCCCACCCCCTTTCCTTTTTTTATGTATTATTGATAGCAGAGGTAAAGAGATTCAGGACTGCCCTGTGCACAGTATCTTCCCAATAGGGTGAGTGGTAAGAAAATATTTATGGGAAAACACTTCTATAAAATAAGGGAAATTAATCATTTCCTCACCTTCCCCACAGAGCACGCTTTTTATTAATTAAACTGTTACAAAATCCTCTTCTTAAATTTTGCTATGGAGATGATGAACTTTCTTGCTAGTCACACTGCTGTACCAGCCACTGGGCCAGAGAGTGGAGGTGGGTGATACAGCATTTAGAAAACTACCTGTTTCCAGAGCTGTGCTGAGGTGTTGGAAAGAGCCTGGATAATTAGTTTTGTTTCATTCTTCTTAAGTAAGTTTTCATTTTCATGCATTCCTGGGCAGCCACGTCTCAGCTGGATGTAATTGTGCCAACATTTTGAAAGTAAAATTGCTTTCCATTTCTCACAGTATTTCATGCATAAAGCAACCCTTGCAATTGGAAAATGCAACTGCTCAGCCCATATGGAGCAGGACAGTTACTGAGCCCTCAAGAAAAATGCAGGCTGAGGTCTTCTCTGCTTTTCTAGTCTTAAACAGAACTGTGATCCTTACTGCCATGACCGAGGGACCCAGGACTACACTGGCACAGGACATGACTGAAAAAAAAAGGATTCTATTTCTTTCCACCTTTTCCAGGAGAAGGAAGACTCAATCTTAAAACTGAGGAAAAAAAAAAATCTGAAAATTTTGTGCAACAAAACTAAACTGAAAACCCATAAAATTGTCAGGTTTTGTTTTGTTTGGTTGTTTTTTTTCCATAGCTGGCTACAGTGTACGTTCATTTCTGCTTGTTTGTCAGTCAGAATCATGCAAAGAGATGTTTATTATCTAGTACCAATAATAGTTTATTATGTCTGCTTAAATGTCTATGAAAGAGCTTTTGGAGGAGCCTGAAGTTCTACTCATGTTATGGGCAGCATTGCAGTAGCACAAGACATAGTTCTGTTCACTTGTGGGAGGAGAGGATTTTCTTTTTCCTTTTTTAATATGTTGGTACTGAAACTGTCTGAAAGTGACAGAAAATTACATAAGCAAGAATCCTCTGTTCACATGTCCATAAAACAGCCCAGCCTGTGCCCACACTCAATCAAACACTCCTCCTTAACTTCTAGTCCTGGGGACCAGGGGTGGGAGGGCAATGGGGCATCATCTTCTACTGCACAGACCACTAGACCATCTGTATCTCACTCTGTCTCCTCACCCTGTGAAATACAGATACTGCCAGCTGCTCTTTTGTTAATGAAGATCTTCATTCCACATTTAAAACCTCACTCAGATTTATCACAGCCCTTCTTTAAACCAGGGAGAAGTGCACCCTTGCTGCTTTAACGGGTATGTATTCAGAGCCCAGTAAAACAAATTCATTGGGATCCCTGATAGTTCTGCCAATTACCTTTGCTGTTTTCTCACATTTTGTTACACTTTGGATGGGTTTAGATGCCTTTCTGCAGCTGCACAGGGCAGTAATTCAGAGGAGATGGAATATGTTAATTATTTTTTAATCTGAGGATTAGAGGGCCACAAACAAACAAATGCTTGGCAGAAAACCAGTGTGAATTGGAAAACAGACACACAGAGCTTTTCTGCTGACACAGCAGAGCACGAAACCATTCACACCCCAGAAGGGTCCCCATGGTGTCCTACAAACCTCATTTATTGAAACGATGACTCAGAACTTTCATCTCCCTGTGCTTTGCTGGCATCGTTACAAATCATCTCCAGCACTACAAGTGCACCTCAGACAGAAAAGAGGTGAAAAAAGGGGGTTAATTTTAACCCATCATGCATGTTTTCAGGCTGTCAGACCCAAGTTGTGTGTGTCTTTGTGAGGGTGAAATAGAAGGAAGGGACAAAAGAGCACTTGAGAAAAAATTAAATGCTACCAGAAGCACATCACTAATTCAAATAAATCCTGCAGCCAGGATTTAGAAAAGCACCAGTACAAAGTAATAGGTTATAAATCCTTGATTCCCTTAAAAGCTCTAATGCCAGTCATCTCAAGTTTGTTATTTACTGCTTGCCTACACAGCTGCCTGTCACTTTGAGCACTCAAGGAGATACTTCTCTGGACAACAGATCAGCAGCGATTAAACTTTAAAATCCAGTTCATGGCTTTAGTCCCACAATCTCCCATATTTTCTGAAGAGAAAATTTGATATTCCACTTAAAATTTAACAACAGAACTGACTTGATCTTGTCAGTTTGCATAAGATGACAAATTTTTCAGGAGAAAAAAAGAACTTACATTAATGGATGTAAGTTCTGGGGGAGATAGACAAACTTTACCCTTTGAATTCAGGGTTTTATACAGTGGGTTTTGTAACAGGAGAAAGAGATAAGAAACATTTACGGGGGGAAAACTGTGCAGAATCTGTTCAGGACAGATTAAATGGAAATAGAAGCAACCACCCCAGAATGCTCCATCTTCTGATTAAAAAGAGAAAAGAAGAGGGGAGGGAATTGCTACCATTGTATTTGCAGCATAGCATGCTGACTTTTTTCTTTTTTTTTCCCCGGTAACTTCTTCAACCAACCATTAATAATTCATGGAGCTTCTAAACGACGGGGCAGCCGCCGCTGCTTTGTCGCATTTCACAACGGCTGAGTGACAACGGTGGCTCTGACTCCAGGCTACTATCTTTGACTATATGCCCAGAGAGACACATTGCTGTCCTTCCTTTGTCATTCAAACCCTGACAGAACTGTGACAAATGCTGGCACGCCCTGTCATTCCCTTCACCCTCCGAGAACAGGGATCTGCCACTTCTCAACGTGCGCTCAGCGCTCCCGTCCCCCGGAGAAGCAGCTGTATGTTAATGGTGCTGGTGATGGGCAGCGCTGCTTCTGCTCGCTGCTCTTCCTGCGGTTACATATTTGGATGGACCACGCTTCGAAGAGCAGACACTTTAAATGCTGCTTTGGGATCAGCACCCAGCTAAAGCTTGGATGATAACGGGGTCTCCAGGGTGCCTGAGGAGTGGGGGAAGGCTCTCTTTTCTAGCAAAAGCTGTAAGAGGCAACGCCAGACTTTAGGATTGGTAATAAAAGACCATACATGGAAAGAGCCGTATGTTTCCCATCGATGACAAGTTTTTGGGCCTTAGCTGGCACTGCTGGAGGCTTCCCCCATCCTCGGCAGGGTCAAGCATGCAGGACATACCCACCCCATGGCAGGACACACCCGCCCCATGGGCTGAACCATCACAAAACGCTTTGCAGGGGTTCAGAAGGAAAGCAGTCCTGTCTCCTTCATCAGATGTTTGGAAGTGGTGGGATTGTTTCCAACAGGCAGTGCAAAGCGTTCTGGGGCTCTCTCTGACTCTGACAGCAACTTGCAGCCTCCCTCCCTTTCTCCCTCCTCGCCTGCACCAGGAGGGGCACACGCCTGATGCATTCAGACACAATTGCTCTATTCACTTAATGTGCAATATCCATTACAGAGTTTCTGAGCACCTGTTCGGGTTGCTGATTCCAGGAAGGGGCTGGGAGCCTTAATGAGTTTCCTAATTTCCAGCACTTTGATCACCCCAGATAAATGGATGCAGGCAAGTGCAAAACAAGGATTAAGTCACCAGAGCCACAGATGCCAATACCAGTCTATTGAATCCACCATGTCCTTGGAGCAGGCTGCGGTCCCTCAGTGGGGTATATCTAGCACTGATCCAACACTCCGTCTGCAAACATTGACTACATGTTTCTGTTATAAACGTAGGGAACAAGATGTTACAAGGGCATTCTTTTTCCCATGGAGACATTGAATGCTGCCCCTTTATCCTTAGCTACAGCAGCACTGTTACCAAATACACTTCCTAAAGGAGAACAGCTGGCACTTGCTTGAACAGAGCACTCACTGGAGCCAATGGAAAAAGGAGCTCTTTTCTTTCATTGGATTTTGGATCAGACCCAGAGAGACCTGATGGTTTAGAAAGCAGGATATTTTTTTTCCATTCCTTTGTTACTTCTCCATCTCATGTTTGTGACTAGAAACCTGTTTTTCCAATTCATGCACCCAGTGACAGGAAGAGGGGGCAGCATTACCCCCACCATTTTTATAAAATAAAAGATGTTCATTAAAAAGCTGCACAGCAGGATTGGAACTATTAGAAACCAAAAAAGAGAGAAAGAATGAGGCAGAACAGCAAACAGGGGCAGACTTTTGATGTCCTTTGTACATGATGGCTTTCTCCCATTAAAGTACTTTCACGGCTGTTTCATGTGCTTCTCAAAGCTCAATTTGTCTTGCACTCAGATCTTACTGAGAGGCAATAAGCGACTCCTAGGTAGACAGTCAATTAACATGTAATCTTTGACATTTTGAATCATCAGCAGCTGCCAGATGGCTTTCTCCTTTGCACAGAATGAAATCTATGGCTTGGGTGTTTGAAAAGTTGATTTTATGTTACATTTTTCCACATTCATCTAGACTGTTCTGTCTTCCAGACCCATGGTGGGAAAATGTACTGAGTTTTACCTCTGAAATTATCAACAGAGCACTTCTAATGCTCAGGGAATAACAAACTCATCCAACAGTGATTGAGTTGGGAGATCAACATTTCCTTTAATTGTCCATTTGACTAGCAGCTAAATGTGAGCTGACTGCTCTCATACCCTCAGAAGGTAAACTGTATCCTAAGGTGCATCAAGAAGAGTGTGGCCAGAAGAGCAAGAGAGGCGATTCTCCCCCTTTACTCTTGTGAGACCCCACCTTGAATACTGAGTCTAGTTCTGGTGTCCCCACTATAAGAGGGATATAGATCTGTTGGAACGAGTCCAGAGGATGTCCACAAAGATGACACAGGGGCTGGAGCAACTCTGCTACATGAATAAACTGAGGAAGCTAGGAATGTTCAGCCTGAAGAAGACTCCAGAGCGACCTTATATCTTCCTTCCAATACCTGAAGGGTTCCTACAAGAATGCTGGAGAGGGACACAAGAGTGTCCAGCAACAGGATGAGGGGAAATGGTTTTAAACTGAGGGAAAACATGTTTAGATTAGATCTTAGGAAAAAGTTATTCAGTACAAGGGTGGTGAGACTCTGGAATAGATGCCCAGAGGGATTGTGGATGCCCTCCTCCCAAGAGATGTTCCAGGCCAGGTTGGATGAAGCCTTGAGCAACCTGGTCTAGTTGAGAGGCCCAAGGTGGGGAGGTTGGATTAGATGATCTTTAAGATCCCTTCCAGCCTAAGCCATTCTATGATTCCATCTAGGGGAAAATTTTCACTTCCACACCTGCAAGATTCTGGCTGGAGAAGAGGCAGCATGCCTAGGTGACTGCAGCAGCTGCTGACACTACCCTCCATTATGAGTTCCCTCTCTTGCTGTAAGAACAGTTCAGTGGCTCCTGAGGCAAGTACTAAACCTGATGCACACAATTATACGATCTGAGATTACCTTGTGTTACCAGAATGCCGATCAGGAGAAGTTCAGCAGCTGCTTCACAAGGCAAAGCCCCAGTATGAAAGGGTAGACAGCTGAGGATCATTGTCCCTACATCATTCCCAAGTTGCCAAAATACTACATCCTTTATCTGCACTACAGTAGCCATTTGAGCAGTTTGGGCAGAACACATTACAGATAAAGGACCTGACCAGTGCCTCAGCATTCTCCTCGCAGCCTGGTTGGACAGGGACTGCAATTTCTCAGGTAACTATGACAAACCACAACTGAGATTTTAAGTGCTACAGACACAGAAACACTTAATTATGGTAAGTAAATTATTATAATTGCTCTGTAAATTAATTATGCATAATAAAATGGCATCTCTTAGTTAATGATATGCAATAAACTCTACATTGTTTACCTTTCTGCACCTTTACCATCCACCTTTACTGTTGGATCTTCATTGGTCTCAAGATGGCTAAGATTACACATCAGTTCAAATGGTTGTAATTATCTGTCCTTGAAAGGTTAACAAAGGAGAAGGATTATATTCAAGGAGTAAACAAGCACATAAAAATAATGTAATAGGTACTTTAAGAAAAAATTGTGGTTGGACTAATCTCTGAATTACTTGTGAAGCCTGAAAAGTTGTGAAAATGCCCTGTCATAGAGCTTTGCATTTTCTACATCTTGTTTAGCTATGTAGAATGTTTGCAATAAACTGTCACCTGTAGACAGAAGAAAGGCTACAAGAATATTACAATGGTAACTCCAGTTATTCTGGCCACTTGCTAGGAACAGTTACAGCTCTGCAAGTCACTCAGTTCATTTGAATGTCATGCAAAAATATATAGATATAGATATATGTTTCACTTCAAGTGATGTCTTTGCTGTGCTGTTTTCTCTTAACACTTCTGGAAACCAGGCCAGATAATAACAACACTCACGAAAGAGCGATTACCATCATTGTGTTAATGATGGTCACAGAAGAAAGGCTCAGGCTCAATGAGCTCTGAATTGGAAATGAATTTTGCAAAAGTAGTAAGGAATAAATGAGAAAATCTGAAACCCAAATCCACGAGGCAGTGATTTACAGCAATTTTCTGTGGACTATATAATCCTAAAGCAGAATGGAATTTGCACCTTTTAAGAGAGATCTCCACCGCATTAATGTTTCCAGCATCGCTACCGCAAAGTGGCTCTACCCACTGTAATAAAATGCCCCCCAGTCATCTGAAATGGCTTGCACCTCAGATTCACTAGATGGTCGATTCAATCAAGCTGATAAAGCAGACAAATTTAGCCAAAGGAAAAATTAAGCATCACAGAACATATCTTTGCCAAGGCAGAAATGTTACACATGGAGCAGATGCAGAGAAGCTGCTGTACTCCCAGAGAGTGCTGGGCTGGTCAAAGCAAGGAATCACCACCAACAAATTAAAGGCAATATGCTCCACTTGCTGGACATGAAACCCATGGCATGAAATGCACGACCCAAACATTGCAGTTCATAGCAGTAAAAATTAGAGAGAGAGAGACATTATTAGGGTAATGCGGCAGGCAAGAGTTTACCATCTTTTATGAAGAGCAGGTCAGTGTAAGGAGGTTCCCAATGAGAGAAGAAATTAATTGCAGTCAGTGTTGCTGGTGTATGAGCAGAAAGGTCACCAAGGGTCTGGACCAGGAGCTGAATGGATTGAGGTTTCTATTACAGAGTGTTAGATGGAAAAGCAGAATAATTACTTTTGCAAGCTTGCAAAGGATTAAACCAATTTAAATGGGATGAGTCTGGCTGCAGCCTACTGCATCAGCTGTCTGACACTAATTATATGCAGATTAGGAAAAAAACATTGTATAGAGCATTTAAACATCTCGGGCCTTAGCACAGCTAGATAGTGTGGGTGATGTCTTCCAAAGTTCTTAATGTACAGATGACTTAATTTTGCAGGCTTCTTTTTAATACCAAACAACTTATTTTGGGTTTTAGAATTGAAGTTCTATTTTTATACTACAGATCGAAGAGTGTTTAGGAAAAGAGTATTCAAATTATTTACAAATATACATAGTGAAATTGGGATAGATGTACTTGCTTTGGCTTGTATTTGTGCTTTGCAGCTACGTAAAGGCCACAAAGAGCACTAGACATGTTGACATGGTCAATATTCCCAAATATTCACATTGCAGTAGTACTCCTGTCATGCACTCAGGTCCAACTGTTTTATTCAGTCTGTCAATCAGACCAAAACTTGCACAGGGAGAGGATGCTCACTTAGATGNGACTGCAATTTCTCAGGTAACTATGACAAACCACAACTGAGATTTTAAGTGCTACAGACACAGAAACACTTAATTATGGTAAGTAAATTATTATAATTGCTCTGTAAATTAATTATGCATAATAAAATGGCATCTCTTAGTTAATGATATGCAATAAACTCTTCATTTATTTTTCTTTCTGCCCTCCCTCCCCCTTTTTTTTTTCTTTTTTTTCGTCCAAGCTTCTCTGCTTCTGTATCAGTAACATTCAGGCATTGNTGTTTGCAATAAACTGTCACCTGTAGACAGAAGAAAGGCTACAAGAATATTACAATGGTAACTCCAGTTATTCTGGCCACTTGCTAGGAACAGTTACAGCTCTGCAAGTCACTCAGTTCATTTGAATGTCATGCAAAAATATATAGATATAGATATATGTTTCACTTCAAGTGATGTCTTTGCTGTGCTGTTTTCTCTTAACACTTCTGGAAACCAGGCCAGATAATAACAACACTCACGAAAGAGCGATTACCATCATTGTGTTAATGATGGTCACAGAAGAAAGGCTCAGGCTCAATGAGCTCTGAATTGGAAATGAATTTTGCAAAAGTAGTAAGGAATAAATGAGAAAATCTGAAACCCAAATCCACGAGGCAGTGATTTACAGCAATTTTCTGTGGACTATATAATCCTAAAGCAGAATGGAATTTGCACCTTTTAAGAGAGATCTCCACCGCATTAATGTTTCCAGCATCGCTACCGCAAAGTGGCTCTACCCACTGTAATAAAATGCCCCCCAGTCATCTGAAATGGCTTGCACCTCAGATTCACTAGATGGTCGATTCAATCAAGCTGATAAAGCAGACAAATTTAGCCAAAGGAAAAATTAAGCATCACAGAACATATCTTTGCCAAGGCAGAAATGTTACACATGGAGCAGATGCAGAGAAGCTGCTGTACTCCCAGAGAGTGCTGGGCTGGTCAAAGCAAGGAATCACCACCAACAAATTAAAGGCAATATGCTCCACTTGCTGGACATGAAACCCATGGCATGAAATGCACGACCCAAACATTGCAGTTCATAGCAGTAAAAATTAGAGAGAGAGAGACATTATTAGGGTAATGCGGCAGGCAAGAGTTTACCATCTTTTATGAAGAGCAGGTCAGTGTAAGGAGGTTCCCAATGAGAGAAGAAATTAATTGCAGTCAGTGTTGCTGGTGTATGAGCAGAAAGGTCACCAAGGGTCTGGACCAGGAGCTGAATGGATTGAGGTTTCTATTACAGAGTGTTAGATGGAAAAGCAGAATAATTACTTTTGCAAGCTTGCAAAGGATTAAACCAATTTAAATGGGATGAGTCTGGCTGCAGCCTACTGCATCAGCTGTCTGACACTAATTATATGCAGATTAGGAAAAAAACATTGTATAGAGCATTTAAACATCTCGGGCCTTAGCACAGCTAGATAGTGTGGGTGATGTCTTCCAAAGTTCTTAATGTACAGATGACTTAATTTTGCAGGCTTCTTTTTAATACCAAACAACTTATTTTGGGTTTTAGAATTGAAGTTCTATTTTTATACTACAGATCGAAGAGTGTTTAGGAAAAGAGTATTCAAATTATTTACAAATATACATAGTGAAATTGGGATAGATGTACTTGCTTTGGCTTGTATTTGTGCTTTGCAGCTACGTAAAGGCCACAAAGAGCACTAGACATGTTGACATGGTCAATATTCCCAAATATTCACATTGCAGTAGTACTCCTGTCATGCACTCAGGTCCAACTGTTTTATTCAGTCTGTCAATCAGACCAAAACTTGCACAGGGAGAGGATGCTCACTTAGATGCCATGAGCTCCTAAGCTCCTTGGAACTGGAGAATTATCACTGTTTGTGTGCTGGTGCTTTATAATCACTACATGTGCACAGCTAATTTTGCTTTTAACCACACTAGCTGTTTCTTTCATTCTCTAAAACCTCTGGAGAAGTGGTATAATCCCATCAGTTCTCATTTGCATGATACATGCTCCTAACACATGCAATTACTGCCTGCATAATTGTCAGCTCACATAGGCTCAATTATTAGTTTCTAAATCAGGTAATTAACTAGTCCTTCTACACTATTGGGAGAGTGATTTAAACACGAATTCATATACCCTTGTGCTGTCCGCCTCAGTGAAATGATTTGGGTTCTCAGTAAATTGCACACTACCCAAGCCTTGGTGCCTTCTGTTTTATAAGCAGGAACAATCATCTCAGAACAAGTAAAACCCTTTCATACACAGAACCCTTTTACATTTCTGAGTGTGTGGATAAAGCAAACTGCCTTGAAAAAAGGCTGAGAAATGGACCAAGTGAAGTATTCAGCATAAAAAAAAAGCATCAAGATGTCTGAAAGCAGAGCAGAAGTGGCAAGGCACATTCCTCTGAATATGTAGCATAAGGGAATAAGCACGAATGTCCAAAACAGATCTTGGCTCGACTGGGAAATATGCAATTAAACGCCAATCTAGTTTTATGCAGAGCTGTGATGTAGGACATTGTGACATCTAACGTAGAAACCCTACTGGTGCCTCACAGCACTCAGTGCCCAGAATTCTTTGTGAACTAGCTTAAGCGTGAAGTATAGTCACTAACAGCTCATGAACAAGCCTGTGGAAAGAGAGAAGAAAATAAACTCCAAAGTTTGTAGCTTAAGACAAAATACTTTCATTGCTTTGAGGGGCAGGCAGGAGGAAACAAGTCCTTGAGGCTTACCTTTAGAATAGTTATACTACAGACATTTGCAGCAAAACACATTCCATTGTTAAGGAAGACAGACATTTCTCTCTTGCAACACTGCAAAATTGGGCTGTTACATGTGGTTCTGCAGGCTGCCTTTACACTTGCCTTGGCATGACACTCCTTCCCTGGCATCCACTGTCTACTAGAGGCTGGACAGTAGCTATGTAGCCACATACAGTGATTTTATCTACCTACAGGTGTTCAGAGCTAGTCCCATGTAGCTTCACCTTCTGAGAATACTACAAAAAGTAACCATCTGAAAAACAGCATAAGAACAGAAATCTTGCTGCCATCATGCATGATTACTGAAGAAACAGTATCTCTTCTTTCCTGATTCCTGCCATGGAAATATCAGCCACCAGAATTCAAGAAGCTCCAGGCTCTCACTTGCTCAGTTATGACCCCTTTTAGCTGTGAGAAAAGCTTTCTTACAGGAGAGGTTCCACAGCTGTGGAAGCCCATAGGCTTTCTGAAACTTCCTTATGTTTTGTATATCAAGAGGAAGGTCTGTTAGTTTTAAATTCCAGTGCTGGCAACTTGGACTGGTTGGTTCCAACATAAAATATCACTGCACTGGACCTAAGTTTTCAAGCAGAACAATCTAAAAAGCCAACTACCTGACTCTACATCACCAGAATTCTGAATCTTATTTGCAGAGAAGAGCTGTGTCAAAGAACTTGCAACACCACAGACACAGAAACTTTCCCACTAATCCAGTAATGTGTTTTTCAACTACCTTGAGGATGATCTAAATTCAGACTCCATGTAGCTGCTTGACATTTTGTTGTTTCAGTTAAAACTGACATGCTATTTAATTCTCAATTAAATTGAGGTTTTTTTGAGTTGGACCTTTTCCATCACATCTTACATTTGAACTCTTGAACTCATTCAATTACCATTATATTAAAAAAATACTTGATTACTACTATTTGAATATGAATTTAAACAGGCTATCCTAGGACTATAAAATAAAGTCCTTAATACCCCAAGCACATTCAGCTTTCAGCTTCCTGAAAATATTTTCACTCCTAATAGTAGTAGCAAAATAAATGCTATCAAGGCTAATCAAAAAGGAAAACCATTTCCAAAATAAACTGCAAGAACTTTGACTGCCTGCACAATCCACTGTGATATTTTGTCCTTTTTTTAATTACTAGCACATGAAGAACATGACAGATGAGGTAGCTCTTATATATGAGAATGAGACCATGTGTTCCTGTAAAATACACTTACAATGTATTTTATTTGCGTGCATGACACAAAATAATCCCTTATTTTCCAGAAGGTAACTTTGCTTGAACTAGAGAAAACACATAACAAAGCTTGTTCTATAAATACCCATTAATTGTTTTTATTCCAGAACACTGAAGATCTTTTGATTTGCTTTTAATTTACCTAGGCTGGTAAAGCTATTTTCAGTTTTTTAAAAAAATTTACAGCTTTTAGAAAGCCAGGCAGAGCTCTGTGCAATGTATTGACTGTAATTTCCCCCTTCATTCACTTTTAGCAAACAAGACTGTAAAAATTATTTTTATAGAGAATAAAAAGGTAATTTATAGCATTGTCAGAGATGTTTATTTTGTGCTTTTGAATTTTACTGGCAACAACTACTCCAAGTCTTGCACTGCACTTCTCATGAAAAATAGTGAAATAAGAGTAAGAAACTATAAGTGACAGTTTTACTGTTATTTAACATCCTGTCAATGCCTGTCCTATCAACTCCTTCAGTAAGTTCTGACAGGCATCCTTGTTAGGCGTGGATCTGAATATGTTAAAAAAAAAAAAAGTCTTATGTCATTTTGTTCTCCTTTGCTGTTATTAAATGCCTGGAAACCTGAGGCATAAGAGAAAGCTTTGAGATCAGCTGCCCTGTTTTTCTCACCAGGCTCATTCCTAATATCTGGCTGCATTTTATTCAGTGCAATAATAGAGCAATTCAGGATGAGCTTCTACTATTTCAGGTACTGCCTTCCAAGCTAATAGGTCACCACAACATTAATCCTGTTATTTGGCCTAGTATTTCTTTTCCTTGATGACAATCTCATCGTTCCATGTTTTTGTATCACACTAAACCCTGTCCATTCTCCTCTGGTGAAATCCCTAAATAGAGTTCATCAGGATACACTTGAACCCATGATATCAATCACCTGGCCAACTTATGTAAGCCCAAGTAAAGAGAAAGACAGGAAAGGACAACTAATAATCTCAGTAATCCTTAGCTCCAACTCCATCCTCTCTTGGTTTCTGAGGAGCTGTCAGCTGATACAGAGTCAGTTGACTCAGCATCACATGGAATAGACTGACTAGCTGGAGTCACCTACCCACCAGATCTGCTGCAGCTGCAGCTGTCTTTACAGCATCCTTACACTGAACTTTAGCTCCTCTGTAACTGAGGGCTGGGTCTGTATCCCTTGAAAAATACCTGTCATAGTTAATGGCTTTTTATCAATGTGGCAAGTCATTCCCATAAGCATCCACATGCTCTGCACTGTAAAACATTTTGCTGATTCATCTGTGTAAAGGTGATCAGACTGGTAGCTGGCAACTCTTCCTGAGAAAGAAAAATTTCATTCTGGGATGGTGAGTTTGCACTAGGATGTGCTTTGTTCAGGACCCTTCAGTCCTGCACAGAGCAGAATTAATTTCCAAATAATTATGTTTACATACAAATAAGGCATTTTTATCCATTAGTATTTAGAATAATAGCATCGTAGATATGTCTGGGTTGAAAGGGACCTCTAGAGGTCATCTTTCCCAGAGAGAAACATGATGGTTTCCTTTCTCTGCCTCAACCATCTTGAAGATTGATGGAGGAACACAACAGACTCGAGCAGAATTTTTTTAGGAATATACAACACAGGCTCTGCAATTTGCTCTGTCCTTTGAAATGTGTGACACTGCTTTTAATCTCCTGAAGCCAAATACAGGCAAGTTGAGAAGAGAAACACAATGAAGATCACCTAACCAATTACCTGCTCCTTGTGAAACTATAACAGAGATGAGGATGGTACTGCATATTTATGTCACAAAACCAAGTTTGGTGCTCTCAGGATGTGCCAAAATACATCTTTGTGACTGAGTGAACATGAAAGTCTCCCCATATGAAAAGCTATCTTCATTTCAAGGAAGAAAAGTCAAATTAAGTAGTGCTGCTATTGATGGAAATGATGTCTGCTAATGATGGGAAACCTGGAAATGCAAATCAAGAAGCTATCAAACCATGTGCAGTACAACTCAGTTGACTCACTGTCATCTTATTACAAAAGGGAGAACAATGCAGTTTATCATGTTATAAGTGCAAACTGTATTATTAGCATTACCTAAAGAAACCACATTTTTTCTAATGATACAGTATGCAAATGAGCTCGTGTTTTTCTTGTTTAAATTTTCAGATACAGCTGAAGCATACCTACAAAAAGCAGAAATTGGTGTAATACACCCCCCCTGTAAACCACAAAACAAACTGTAGCAATCAATATACTACAATTTTCTGTACACCATCTGTTTTGTTCGGCTCTGCTATGAGCACTCTGATAATTTACCATTATTTTCAGATCAAAAGAATTAAAAAACCCCAACCAGTATTATTTTTAATTCAACTGTAGTTGCACGGTCCTCAATTGAACCTCACTGTTCTTACAGAAATACAACATATTTAAGCAACACAAGAAAGACAGGCTTGCATTCTTCTAAGCATAAGACTAGTTGATGACTCTCCTATCATAAAAAGATTGGGTGTGACTTCAGAAAAAAGTTCTCTTAAAGTGGTCAGTCTTGAGTATTCATTATGTTTTTATCCCAAGAGTTTGATTTTCAGAAGGGCCCAGGACTTAAAACTGCCTCATGGGGTGGATTTACACATCTCCAATGACTTTACTGAAGCTCCAACAATCTGGAGCATCTAGTGATAAGTCTCCTCCATAAGCAAGCACAAAGAGTTCTGGCCAAAATTCAAGCCCTGATCCTGCAGTTGAACAGCTCCAAAAGGTTCCTAACTCTGCCCACTTGGATCTTAAAGCATTTTTTTGAACATCTGAATATCTTGCAGTATTATTCTTGCTACTTTCTTTTCTGATTTTTAAATTTGTAAAGTACATGTCCACGTTGCGAGCAAATTTACTGGAATATTAAAGCATTTTTCTTTTCCTTTGTTATGAGTGAATGGATTAAGTTCCATATATTATATGGCAGCACTAGGATGCTGTGTGGACTCAGAACTTTACACATTTAGAAGACAGTTATCAAAACATTTTGAAAATGTCAGACTTGCAGCAATCTGTAATCTTGTTTGAAAACATGCCATTAAAAGCATTCATTGCGAGTATACACAGTGCATTTTCTTATCAAGTAGGAACAACTGGTCTAACATTATAATCTCTGAAGTACTCATCTCTAGCTGTGATTTCATACAACTCAAAATCTGAGGTAAAACAGCAAAACTTTATCTTTTCATCTGTTGCGGTTTGGGGTCAGGGCAGCTCCCAGACCAATAACAGACCGCTCTCTTTTAACCTCCCTCCCTCCCCAAAGGGGAGAGAAAAGGAATAAGGGAGAGAGACTTAGTGATTCGAAAAAGGAACTAAAGCAATTTAATCAAAAAAATGAAATGAGGTATATACAAATATATACAAATATATACACAGCCAGTACCGAACCCAACCTCCCCCCGATGGTAATTACGTCACCCTCACGGACGCTGTGGAGGAGCTGGACTCTGGCACCGGGCCTTCAGGATCAGGATCGAAACGAGAGATCGAAAGAGCAAGCAAGAGAGCCAAAGCAAGAGAGCGAGAGAGCAAGAGAGAAGAAGAAGAAGCAGAAGAAGCAGAAGAAGCAGAAGGAGCAGAACGAACCTCTGGCCCCCCAAACTTTATATACTGGATATGACGTGTATGGGATGGAATACCTCGTTGGTCAATTTGGGGTCACCTGTCCTGTCTGCTCCTCCCCGCAGGTGCGGTCTTTCACTTTCTGCACCCCCCAGTGCAACACACAAACTCTAGCCATGGCCTTGGTTTTGCATTTCATCCCTGGCAGTAACTGTAAACATGAGCTGTTATCTCTGCCAGAAGCAGAAACTGTCTGCAAAACATGCCTCCAACTCTAGAAAGTGCAGCTAGTTAGAAACTTAAGCTGAAAAGCAAAATCACTGAACTGAATTTGCTTGCTTTTCACCCAAACCAGGACATCATCCCATGGATTTTGCAGGTGACATAGATTCAGTACAGAACCTCTATTAGCGCAGCTTCCTATACATTAGGATGCTGTAGCATCTGGTTAAACTCTCTAGTATCAAGAAACAGTACTGGGATCAAAAAGAACCACAACCAGTCACAGAAACCAAACCACACCAGAAAGGCAGATGGTATTTTCTTCTGTATTCAGGAAAGAGAATACACCGTCTGTGGATATAGTAAATTATGGATGTAAATAATTTCCAAACCTTAATTTCCCACATCCTCTCCTTTGCCTTTTGCCCTGTGAGGTCCAAATTTTCCCCTTTGTGTGCAGATGTTCATGCCTTTCTGTACCATTATGTCCTTCCAGAACTAGCATTCCTAGTTAATTTATTTGAGACCTTTTGAAGAAGGCAGCTTCAATCATCATAATCTCATCTTCCATCAAACAAGACTCTGCTGCCACTAAAATTATTTGCATCTCAACACATTCCCAGAAACATCCAATGTGTTCTTAGCTGTGCATCTCAGTTAGTCCATCGATTGCTCAATTCATGCACATGTAAGTTTTTAATAGTAATATTTACCAAGTGTTAGCCAAAATCCAGGACATCCCTCGGGTGTCAAAGAGGAAAAAACAGATCATACAGGATAGTAAAAGCTAATGAAAATTACTGGAGTGTGGGAAGAATGTATAAGCTTAAGAAACAGGAGCTACTTGACTAACTTAAAACTGCAACTGTTCTCTTCCCTGAACTGAAAAGGTCACTTAGCACTTAGAAAAGATTAATTGGACAAAACTACTTGAATCTACACCAAAACCAATCTGTGCTGTTTAGGTGATAACAGAAGCAGAACTCACCAAGCAAAACATTTAACTCTTACCTTTTTGCTAGTTCTGTATCCAGCCAAAAGATGTCTGGAACAGCCAGCGTCTTGTATAGCATTAAAAAGAAGCCAACAGGCTTAGAAGAGACAACATTACATCACCTTAGTCAAAAGGTTTTTCCACTTTTCTACCCAGGATGTCCATAAATAAGTTCAATCACATAGAAAGGTCTGCCTATACTTTGTCATGCCATTTTCTTGATTAGACCCTATTAACTGGAGGGATAATTTGTCAGAGTCGACAAAAAACAGAATTTTTGCTTAGCTGTGAAAGGGAAGCCAACACTTAAAAAATCAGAGAATTAGAAGAAAACATGACTTTTTTTATATTACTTAATTTTTATAGCTCAAATTAAAAATATTAAATCAGAAACAAAGACTGATGAAGAAAAATCTGGAACTGTATAAGAACATTATTAAGAATATCTAGCTTCTTGTCAACATTTACTTACTTTTTTATACAAGTTCTTTCACTCGACCATATTTACAAGCAGATCTGTTTAGTACATCATTTATAACATTCACAAATACATTTTTTTTCTAAAAAACAAAATAATCTTTCATTGATTGAACAGGTTTTGTTTCATTGTATGGTACTGAACAGGTATTTATCCAGTGGGATGGAAAAAGTTATCATTATTCAATTGTCTAATAGTTATCCTACTGGTACCCAGAATTATCATCTATGGCTTTAAACACATCCTGAACTCAAAGGCTCATCTCACAAGTAAAAACTATGGTCCATCTGAGGTATATTTGTAATTAAAGTCTCAAGCCTTTCTTTGGGTTTGATCCACAACTCAGAAAACTCAGAAAAAAGTTCTCACTTTATAAATTAACTAAAAAATTGTCAGCCTGCTCACTTTTGGCTAGGAAAAAAACAAACCAAATTCTTGTCTTTGACAAATCGAGTAACCATCTTCACTGAACACTGTTCTCTAGAGTTCCTGTACTGATTGTTCACAGTTGGTTCTTTTACAGGCTGCATGTCTTCCTGAATATAAATTATGAATTCTGAAGCCTCTTCACCCTGTGTATAGGCACTGTCTCAGTTGCCTCCACCCCATCTGATGAGATTGCCAGGTGATGCTGTTCAGGCAGCTCCACTAAAACCTGCTGCAGTGGCTCCTGAATCATCAGTGTGTTTGGCTGATTGCTCCTCTTACCTAAGAAGTAATTGAAGAGGGTACAGAAATTTCACCTTTCCAAGAAGTACCTGGTATTGTGGGGATTAATGGAGACACAGCAGAAAAATGAGAAATCCAATGGATTGGAAAGAAAACGTCAGTTTTACAGAAAATTTGTTGTGAGCATTTTATATTAATAAGCATATAGGTGGATGAAATACTGAGAACAGTAATTCAGCATCTCAGTTCTATGCAGATAGATGCAAAGTTCCAGGAGCATAGGTCTTTGGAGGCAGCTTTAATCTCACAGAAGTCAGTCATTCAAAACTGCTCTTATTTCAATAAATCTCAAGTCAAACAATTCCTCTAGTAGCACTGAGATCAGAAACCATTGAAAACCATGTGAAAAAAAAATAGCTGTGTGCATTTTTTTCTTATGCTTTTCCTTTTATTTTCTAGCCAACTGATTGATCACAGAAGTAAAAACTTATTTGTAAACTTTAACAGACCTTTATTAGAGGACTGTGAAATGTAAATATTACTGAAATAGAATCCTAAGACCCGCTGTTTGTGAGGCAGCATTTTTTACATCATTGAAAGGATAGTAACAGAAACAATCTAAAATAAAATAATTTTTACTGAACCTTTTGCTTCTCACCAAAAAGAAGAAAAAGAAACCCAAACCATGACCTGGCATCAAATTTAAAAGAGTTCAAACAGCTGCCTGTCAATTATTAAAATACAGTAATTAATACAAATCAAGAACAAATTTTATTTATTTACCAGAACAATACAAAATTCCTACATAAAGTACTCTAGGCCAGTGAAAACATCAGAAAACTCCATATCATGTGAAGGAAATGTATCCTCTTGAATGTTAGTGATAAAATAATGTACTTTTGAGGCGAGAATGGAATAGTAATCTTTTCACATGCAAGATATATGCAAAGGCATTTGTTAGATGTTTTTGGTACAATAGCACTCCCTGTGTTCACTGAAGAGAGCTGTTACATTTGCTGGATCATAAATGCCAACCCACCTGCAAGTTAATCAAATCCTCTCTTTCCTCTCTTCTCAGAAAACAGGTTGTTTTTATTAAGGCTTATTTCTCTTTCATTTAGGTTTAGCAAATGTTTTATGAAGTAAGCCTTCAGACATAAATCATGTTTATTTCTCACTGTGAGAAAGTAGCTGATTGAATTTGTAGGAGGTCACATTCCCTACAACAAATACTTTTTTCATATAATCAGGTACATCTATAAATTGTCCACTTACACAAACAACGGAGAACAGAGACAGAATTGCTGGCTCACATCCGCTGATGGAAATCAAAACTCCATGGTACTTCCAATAACCAGACCAAGTGTAATAAGAAGAGAACAAAGGATTGATAGGTGTCAATTCACCAGATCTCAGAGTACCCTTTTATCTCCCAGCAGTGTGCAGTGGGCTCTTGACAGCACCAAACTGCCAAGTGGTTTTAAAAAGAATAGGTCAAACATGGCAGATTCTAAATTACACAAATGAGAAAGGGGCTTTTTTCTTTTTATTTTAATTGGAAGCTGATTCAGTAGTTCTTCTCCATGTATTTGACATTGCTTTGCAAACAGTAGTATTAAAATAATCAAGTTTAAGAAAACATAATTAGGATTAGAACTGTTGCTTAATAGAACAAAGAGAAGAACTACAGTAAAGATTCCACCATGTGTTTGA
>VYZU01048148.1:0-20768 GCA_013401355.1 Ceyx cyanopectus | reverse complement strand
TTCCCATTGGGGGTTATCCCCCCAGTTATACACAACAGGAGCTGCAATAAGTTCGGTAGGTTTAGCTGTCGTCTGAGGAAAATTATAATATGATTTGCCATTTCAGCAAGTCTCCCACAGCCAACGCTTGCCTCTTAATTTCAGCCCATAGCACCCGGGGATCGTGGTCATTGGGAGGATATAAGTCCAGTTCAAAGGGATCCTCACTGGGAGAGACCATCGCAGCTGTGCTTTTTGGGCGCGACCAAGGCTTAGGCACAGGCAGGGTTGAGGTGGTCCCAGGAGAAGGGGAGGACACCGAGGAGATGGAGGTCACGGGGGCATTTCGAGCTGTAGTGGACTTCACCTCTTGCTCTAATTTTTCCCCCATCTCTTGGTTTTTAACTGCTTCAAAAACAGTCCGCCACGGCATAAGCAGCCGCTGTGCTTCCACACTACCCTTAGGGGAAAGATCCCACAGGATAGCACCCGCCTTAGCCCACAGTTCTGTTGCAAAGATATTATCTTCCATGACATCAGAAAATATGTCACAAGTCTGATTCAGCACTAAATTCAGGACGTGGCCTAAAATATCTTTGTGCTGTTTATCAGCTCCTTAATATGCCTATATACATCCCTTTTTGTATGAGATCCTTTTCTTCCCATACATTATGATTTTCTACCAATCGAGAGGAGGTGATGACGTGTGAGCCTGCAACCTGCTTCCTTTCAGCAGAATTCCTCAGTTTCCCAGAGACTCGCAGCTGGTCGTCCTTCCCTGGACGATTAAAACCAAATCATGTCAGGGTCACCATTTGCTGTGATGGAAGGGACGGGGACAACTTGATGCAAGCTAAATTCCAACTTTATTAAGGCTGCAACAAACTTATTTATACTCCAGAACAAATCCAGGTGCATGATCACACACCTTTACAATTTAGATTGGCTGTTAACTCCTGTTTACGTGTACTCATCTTTATCTTGGTTTGCCTAAAACGCCGCCATTTACATAGTTATGCCCATCATCCTTATGACTCCTAGCTAAGTTGTTTTTCACACAAGTTTACCCAAACCACACAATAATTTTCCACAGTTCATGCACCCCAGATTCAGACACAACTGTGCTGTGTCCGAGACACGTGTTCCCACAAACAACAACTGTCTGCCTCTTTTCAGGAAGCAGGGCTCCACAGGCACAGCAACTGCTTTCAGGACAAGATGATGTCCCTGCCCCTTCCTCTTCAGCTTTTATTGCTGAGCTTACATCATATGGTCTGAAATATCCCTTTGGTCAGTTTGGGTCATCTCTCCTGGTTGTATCCCCTCCCAAGATCTTGTCCCTCTCATCCCACTGAGGGGAATTTTGAAAACCAGCCTTGGTGCTATGTGAGCCCTGCCCAGCAGCAGCCACAACCTGGGGGTGTTACCAGCACCTTCCAGATCCCAGTGCAAAGCACAGCACTGAGAGGGGTACTATGGGTAAAATAATCTCAGTCAGATTTAATACACCTGTCTGCAGGATGAAAGAAAAGCTGGCCCCGAACCTGGCTGGGACATACCAAGTGCCCTTGCTCCTCCAGCAGCAGCTCAACCACCTGACAGCAAGAGGAAGATGTGGCACCTGTTCATCTCTCTCACTTCAGTTTTCAGAAAGGTTTTGCAGCTCTCTGTAGAATGTTCCAGGATTAAAACAAACCAAATGGTAAAACCAAAATTTACATGTCAGTTTTCACCAGGGTGTCTACATAACAGGAGAGATGTTAGGTCATGGATCAGAGACTAATTACTTCAACAGTCTGAAACTCCAGGGTGAAGCAAAGTGTGATTAAGCAAGGAAATACTTCAAGATATCCCCTAGTCAGGCAGAATGATGGACACTGTGCAGTGTTAAGAGGAGACAGCAAAGGCGAGTGGGTGTAAGAGGCGGTGGGGGAGGATAGAAGTGGGTGACAAACTCTGAGGAGCAGGTAGAGGTGGTGGGATGGCTGTACTGACCTCTGCGCAGCCACTCATGTCATTGGCCTGCTGTGGCCAAGAAGGTGACGCAGCAGGAGAAGAATTCAGAAGGACTAGGTGTGATTGGGACACTGTGACAGCCAAAGATAACATGGCTAAGCCATCACATTTGCCTTCACAGTGTCCACAAAGGAGCAGAGATCTGGCCAGGGATGTTGTGGAGAAAAAGCACAGGCTGGCACTTCATCAAAAGACAGCAATTAGAGGAAATACATTAAATATTAAATGTAAAGTACACATGTATGTTTGTGTGTGCATTTTTATAGACACTTAAATGTATGTGTAATATCCGTAAAACACCAAACTGGTAAACTGGTAATTGCTATCCCCTTCGACCCGTAAGACAAGAGGAAGTGAATATTAAATTGAATAGTATCCAGTGTGAAACTGAGAAGAGGAAACTGCTCCTTCTTAGTGTACAGATATGACATGTCCTGAAGCCACACTCCAGAGGGGTCATAAAGAGACTGAGCTCCTCTGCAGACAGAGATTGCCCAGGCTTGGAAACAGTCACCATCCCTGATTGTAAAGGGCACAATCCCTGCACACAAGTGAAGTGCTAATTAATAGGGATTATTTCTTGGAGTGGCAGACAGATAGCCCTGCTCTGAAAGGTCCCATTCAGCCAGGAAAGGCAATCTCTGGGAGCAGGTGCTGGTGTGGGAGCCATGATGGAGCGAGATGGGGCAGCCATCATGCTGCTGCTATCTGGCAGATCTGCCCACTCAGCCACTGGTTTCAAACTGCTTTGGTCCTTGCTGTGGTGAGACCAGTGGACACCCCTCTCTCTGTATGTGCCATGTGGTCTCCTGACTGATGTCTTACAGAATTTCCCACCTCCCAGAAGCTGCCTCCATACAACCCCCACTCCTTTGCCCAAGATTCTGCTTCATGGTCCTGTTCCAGACCCTCACAAAATCACAGAATGATTGGAAGAGACCTTTAAGATCAAGTTCAACTATTAACAAAGCACTGCCAGGTGACCATTAAACCATGTCCCTCAGTACCACTTCCAGTTCTCCTGCAGTGCTCTCAGTTTCCTCCCATGTACACAGCTGAGTAGGAGCTGGCTGGTGCTCCATGTGCCTGGCAGCACACTGGTGCCTAACCATCACACTGGAGAGGCCAGCAGCAGCTGCAAGCAGGCATCTTCCTGTCTCTTGTAAGGGTCCTGGCGCTGGTCTTCTTCCTTCTTCCTAGTATAAGGAAGCAGGACTGCTGCCAGGCTGGGATAGAAGTGAATGGCGGTTTCTTGAACATTTGAGGAGAGACAACAGATATGGGCAGATGTTATGGCCCTCATCTATGCAGGGCAGGAGGGGATATGTGTTAGCAGATACTCCTGACCCACCCATACTGGAAGGTGAGGTGCCAAGACTGAAATGGCATCAGATTTCACTCTGCCCTATTCCATCTTGCTAGCTCAAAGAACACAAGGGCTTGGGAAAGTTGGGCCACTTTGAGTTGTCGCTTGTATATGAAGATGTGAGCCACATTTCTAAGACCATCAGTCAAAGTTGGATGTACGGAGGACCAGGATGTCTCCAGTGTCCCTTCAAGGGGAGGGCTGTCTCAAACACTCAAGTCTTATGATTCATCCAGTCAGAGTCTTTATCTCTTCTGTACTCCTCCCCAGGGAACCCCTCCGAGAGCCATGGACCCCTTTGCCACTGAACACAGACATCCACAAGGATTGTGGAGCCTCATGGGAGTCAAGCTCCATTTGTTTCTGCACTCATGAAACTCCTGCCTTTTTAAAATCAAGCACACAACCCCATGACACCAGGACCTGTGACTTCAAATAGTGCTTGAGGCAATCAGAGGGAGGAATCTATGGGCATGAGGAGAAGGCTTAAGCACAATCCCACTTTCTCTCAAGAAAGAGAAGGCTCAAAGGGTCCTACCCCTGTGTATATACCTGGGAGGGTAGCAAAGCTGCAGAAGCCAGGCTCTTAGTGCCCAATGGCAAGGTGTTGGGCACACACCAAGTCACAGGAAACTCCACTGAAACAGAAAAACGATTTTTCACTCTGGAGATGGCTGAACACTGTCAACAGTTGCCCAAATAGGTAGTGGAGCCTCCATCTATAGAGATGCCCCAATTACAGATGGATATGGCCCTGAGCAAACAGCACTAGGTGACCCGGCTTTGAGCATCGGTTGGACAAGGTGCTCCAGCATCAGGGACCCTGTGACTCTGAGCTGCACCCTGCTGAAGAGGACACCAGTAAGATGCAGTGCTAGAGCAGAGCACTGACAGCAGTGACCTTGCTTCCAGTGGGACTGAAAAACTATCACCTTTCCAAGAGGCAACAGGTTTCATTGCCCTGGTGGTCTGTGACCTGTGAAGTGAACAGGCACATAGAGCTGATCTGCCATTAATTCCTGTAGTGCAAAATAATTTTGTCACCAAGCTATGTGAGTGACATGATCCAAAGGAGTAGGGCTGAGTCTGCAAGCAACATATCCTCAGGTCTGGCATGAAAAGTTGGCTTCAACCCATTAGCGCTGGACACCAGCTGCAAGCAGAGAAGTACACTGTCACTTCTCCTTGCCTGGATCATGTTGTCTCTAGTTTTGCCAATGAGCAGTGCTTTTCTGAGACATCTTAGATAAGGCACAGGATGTTATCGCTACGTGAGTCCTGAGTCCATGGCATGCCCATGTCTGGAGCCAGTGGCCCAGGAGGGTGGTGACAAGCCAAGGCACTCCAAGAAATGGTTTCTGGACATTTATAGCACAGACTTTGAATCTGAAGCCATACAGCTAAGGGGATACTTTATAGATGTTCTTTGCATTTGTTTTGATAAAATCACACTTTCGTAAACATTGTCTGTTTTATAAATAAATCCTCTCTGGGATTCTCCATTTTGCTGGTACTAGTACCACTGGAGGAACTGCGCAGGCCTTCAGGAGCTGCCACCGTGCAATGTACTTGCTCAGGCAACATGGATTAATAGCAGCTGTGCTACGTTATCTCAAGGGATCTACTCGCGGCGCGGGGGAGCGGCGAGGCACGGGGGCAGCGCGTCACAGCCGCGCAGGCCAGTGGGTGTGTGAGGGGCCGGAGTAGGGCGAGAAGTCGGAGAGGGCGAGGGGCTGGTGCCCGTGACTGCGATCAGCCGGCTTCCGCCGCAGGTGCCGCGTCCAGCTGTGGGACACGGAGGAGCCAGTGCCGCGGGTGCCAGTCCAGTCCCCTTCTTGAGGGGATTGCAGGGAAGCGGGGGCTGCTCTGTCTCCTCTTCGAGACGTGTTCACCTGGACCAGCAGGGGAGGGCAGCAGGAAAAGGGAAAGGAAAAAAAGGAAAAAGAAAACCCTCACAGCTGCTGCAGATTAGTGCAGAGATGTCATGGTGGAGAGAATATAGTGCTGACACAAATCCTTACATGATCAAGGGAGCAGATAAAATGTCGGCTCTAATGATAACCCAGATTCTTAAACTTTCAAGCAATTATTAAAAAATAAAACAGATTCTGCTGGTATAATCTCACAACATAATGATGGTGGGATCAGATGTGCTTCACAATAAAGGAAAATCCCGATACAGTACAGTTTCATAAGATAAACTGGTAATTCACACAGCACTAATGACTTGTGCCAGAGAAAAGTGCTTCAAGTCCCTGGTCTCTGAGTTGACTATAAACCTCCCATTAAGATCAGAGGGTTCTGCACTTCAGCTCTCTCCAGCCTTCTTTATGACCTCCACCAGATAACAAAGGCTGTTAACTCCCAGGGTGATGATGAGGAAGAAACCTTATAGCAGAGAAATCGGATATATATATATGTATCTCTGGATAGATATAGATATATATATATCTGCTAAACAATTGAACAGTCTTTTCCAATCTAAACTGTTTCAGAAACTCTGTAAGACCCTATGTTGCAAATAAATAGAAAAAAAAGGAACTTGGATAAATGTATTCAAGGACACTTACACAGGTAGGCGTTTGTGCATACCTGTCCAGGCCAGGGTGTCCCTGAGCACCAGGGCCCGCCGGGTCTTCCACACTGCTCTTGGAAAGCCGGACACGTGCTGGCACCGTCACGGGGCGGCGCGGAGCTGCCGCGCGGTGTCGCTGTGACGGTGTCGGTCCGTGCGGCGGCGGTTGCGCGGCCATGGCGGTGTTCGTGACGCGGCGGATCCCGGCCGAGGGACTGCGGGTTCTCTCGAAGGCCAGCGGGTGAGTGAGGGACCGGAGAGGGCGAGGGGCCGGTACCGGCGCCGGTGCCCGTGACCGCGACCGGCCGGCTTCCGCCGCAGGTGCGTCGTCCAGCTGTGGGACTCGGAGGAGCCGGTGCCGCGGGCCGAGCTGCTGGCGGGGGTAGCAGGGAAGCGGGGACTCCTCTGTCTCCTCTCCGATCGCATCGACCGCGAGGTGCTGGAGGCCGCCGGTTGGTACTGCGAACACGGAGCCCTCGCGCCCCTCCTGGCCTTCCCCATTCCCTCACCCGGTTCCCCTCCCACTCCATCTTCTTCCGTTCGCCCCTCGCCCCCCGATCTCCTGTTCCCTTCGCGTCACCTCCCGGATCCCCTCCCGTTCTCCCCGCCGTTCTGTCCCCGTTCCCGACTCTTTCTCCCCAAGCCGGGCCCGGCCCTGCCCACCTAGGACTGTTGGTGCCTTGCAGGGCCGAGCTTGAAAGTCATCAGCACCATGTCCGTGGGGTTTGACCACCTGGCCCTGGACGAAATTAAAAAGCGGTAGGTGATGCTCAGCCCCAGGAGGGATGGAGGAGTGACAGTGGGGAAGGAGGGTGAAGCTTAGGCAGACCTACAGGTCGTATCAGCATAGTGGATTTGTCCAAAAGGGGCTGGATGGGTTTAAACCTGCGCCTCCATCTTTGTAGGGCTCCCCAGCATGAGGGGTGCTCCCTGGAGCAGTGAGTACTACTTGGGACAGTGGGTGCTCCTGGGGATGGCAGTGGATCCCAGGGGTGTTGGATATTCTTGAGGTTGACAGGCACTACTTGGGTCGATATGTACTCCTGAGGGTGGTGAGTACTGTTTGGGATGGTAGGTGCTCCCCAGGGCATTAGGTGCTTCCTGGGTACATGGCTGTCCCCCAGGGTGATGTAGGGGTATTGGTCACTCGCAATCCAGCTGGGTCTGGAGGAGCCTGTGGGTGCTAGTGTAAAACTATGATGACCTGACTCCAAACATGGCTGAGAGTGGAGGAAAGGACTAAAGGGATGTCCTCTTTCACACAGGACTAGAGGAGGTGTAGCAGCAGCATCTTGCTCAGAAGTCTAGAGATGGCAGCCCAAGACTGACAATGTTGCCCCTGAAACCTGTGCTTGCCTTGCAGAGGAATCCGTGTGGGCTACACCCCCAATGTCCTGACTGATGCCACAGCAGAACTCTCGGTAGCTTTACTTCTGTCTGCATGCCGCCGGCTGCCAGAGGCAGCAGAGCAGGTAAAGAAGTGAGTATCAACAGTACGAGCTGGCTTCTGATCCTGGAAGCACCCAGGTCAAGAGCTGCGGGAGAAAGCATGCCACACTGGACAGATGAAACATGGCTGAGACCAGAGTTTCACCCAGCTAGCACCAAACATCCTCCACAGTTCTGTGGCTCTTGGACAAGTGCTGCTTAGGGGCTATGGGAGGGGAAGACCTCCCCTGTGTATGTGAGTTACAGGACCTGCAGGCAAGAGCACCCAAGGCAGATACCTTGCAGATGGCACACATCTGTCTGTCATGTCTGTGATGTCACACGTCTGTCCAGAGCTTGCTGACTGGTCATCATTCCAGGGATGTGGTTGGTAGTGCCTCAGTTAAAGCAGTCCTGAGGCTGCTGCTGCTGCACACTTGAGGTCCAAGAAGACTCCTGTGAGAGACTGCTGAGGTCACCTGAGGCAGGAACCTTCGAGAGGCTGGCTGTAGCACCACTGATGTGTCAGAGGGACTGGCTATCCACAGCATTGTACTCTGGTGTACTTGCCCAAATGCTGGAATGGCAGGATCTCCCCTGCCATTGTCCAACCTCTGTTTCTGTCTCACTTTCTCTGCTAGTGGTGGCTGGACAACGTGGAAGCCCTTATGGATGTGTGGCTATGGTCTGTCTGATAGTACGGTGGGCATCATAGGTCTGGGGAGAATAGGTAAGTGCAGGTCAGGCACACGATTTGTATCTCCAGTGATGGCAAGGTGGCTTTGGAAGTTCAGGCAAGGTGGTGTTCCTGGTGCTCACCTCTTTAAAATCTGTGAGAACAAGAAAGAGAGCTGTGTAGAGCCTCTCTGAACAGTGATCTTGGCTCATTATGCCTAAACCTTGAAAGTTTAAAGCCTTCAACACATCCACTACATCTGAATGCTACAGCAAACTGGACATTGTCCTCTTGATTTTCAGTTAAACAAATGCCCTGACAAAGTCCAAGATGATGTGCTTGTCAGAACATGTTTGACTGTCAGTTGTGGATTTTGTCAGCAAATGGCTATTTTTTTTCCTCACTTTCTGGCTTGCTCCCCAGTCACTTCAGGTTTAACATCCCTTGGCTCCCTTTCCCCATTATCACTCTATCAGAGAGTTTGTTCCTGCAAACATGAGGAACAACAGAAGGCAAGCACCCCCCCACACCACACCTGCCATGCTACAGCCTTGGAGGCAGCCTGGCAGGAGTGATCCCACCACAGCAACCCTTCAGCAAGTGATGTGCTTGTCTTGGTACCACACAATCAGTTCCAATGAACACAGTCTTGCTGAAGGAGAGGCCAAACAGAGCCCCACAGCCCTGTGTTAGGCCTCATGCAGGTGCTGGCGTGGCAGTTCCAGTCTTCTCTCTCCCTCCCAGGACAGGCAGTTGCCCGTCGCCTGAAGCCATTTGGAGTCAAGAAGTTTTTGTACACTGCCAGTCACCCAAGGCCAGAAAGTGCTGCAGAGTTTGAAGCTGAGTTCGGTAAGAAAAGCTCCAGGAGTTTCACCACGGTTGATCCTCATTGATGGGCAGCATGGAGCACTACAGCTTGGATGGCTCTGGGGAGGTGTCACCCTGTGGGACAGGAGATGGAGGTTCTGGGTAGCTCATCAGTGTAGCTGGCATTCAAAGGACAGCAAAGCTAGTGAGGGATCTAGGGCACAAATGTGAGGAGCAGCTAAGGGACCTGGGCTTGTTCAGCCTGAAGAGAAGGAAGCTCAGGGGAGACCTTCTGGCTCTCAACAGCTCCCTGACAGGAAGTTGAACCCAGTGGAGGGGTCAGGCTCTGCTCCCAAGAAACAAGTCACAGGTCAAGAGGAAACATCCTCAAGTTGCCCCAGCGGAGGTTTAAGCTGGACATGAGGAATAATTGGACATGAGGAGCAATGTCTTCCATGCAAGGCTTGGGACAGGCTGCTGAGGAGAGGAGGGGTCTATTGTACTACCTCTGTGAGACAGATATGAAGATACTTTGCAGGGAAGAGGGCATAGGTTTGAGTCTTACCACATATCTTCATGGGGATAAATTGTTGGCTGCTGGGAACATATAGTCAACGTTAACTTCTTGCTTTACTGTGAATGTCAGAGTCCCACCAAACCTGGGAGTGTCTCTTAGCTGCTTAACAGGACTTTTCTGTGGTTCCTGTTAAGAGTCCTGAGACTAGCATCAGTGTTTCACTCCAAAGCTAGAACATTTCCAGTTGGTACTTCTTTGCACACAGTCATTGGCAGAGCTTGTCCTGTTTGTTGCACTTTTCCTCTCACCTCCAGAAGTGAAAGTGGCACAAGTCAGTTACAAGTCACCTGTAGAGAGATTTAATGCTGGTGTAAACTGCTGCTGCCATGAAATATGTGCCAGATCTGCTTTGTCCAGATGGCTGAAGCATCAGTTGATGCTCCTTTGGCTTGATCTGAATTCAGAAGTGGAAAAAGGCACTGCAGAGGAAAGCAGTGTATGATTCCTATTAGGTGTTTGCTGGTTGTTTTGTCTCCTCATCTGTGGGGAAGGGTCAGACAATCTCTAGAACATTATGTACTCACTGGTGAACCTTAAGGATGAGTGTTGCTGAGGAGTGTTGGCGAGGTCCCTGAGCAGAGCTGTAATCTGTGTTTCTCTGCTCAGTCCCACTCATGAAGCTGGCCGAAGAGTCGGACTTTGTTGTGGTAACATGTGCTTTGACCCCAGACACCCAGGGAATGTGCAACAAGGGCTTCTTCAGCAGAATGAAGAAGACCTCTGTGTTTGTCAACACGAGCAGGTAATTACAACCCAGTCTCCTTGCAGAAGGGCTGACTCATCACCCTGACAACAGCTGTGATTGCCAGGGAGACCTGGTAGGCTGTGAGATGTGCTTCCACTGGGAGTCCAGACAGTGTATTCACCCTTCATGACTGCAGCCACTGGGACTGTTTGCCCAGCGTGTGGTCTGCTCCCTGCAGCTCTTGGTCTCACGCCAAGGGCAGGATAAGTTATTCAGGGGACTACAAACATTCTCTCCTTCCCAGGGCCCTGCCCACACCCTGGTGGGTTGAACAGGTGGGTGGTTGTTGGGAAATAGGCCCTTGGGACCCCTCAGCAGTCACATGGACCTCTACCCCCATGTTTGCTAGGGGTGCTGTGGTGAACCAGGAGGACCTGTATGATGCACTAGCCCATGGCCATATTGCTGCAGCGGGCTTGGACGTCACAACACCAGAACCGCTGCCCACTGACCATCCCTTGCTCTCCCTCAAGAACTGTGGTAAGTGTCCTGCTGGGTGGCCAAGCCCCAGCTCTGCCCCATCCGCTCAAGTGCCTGGTGGGACAGGGATTCATGGAGGAGTCTGATAGCAGTTTCCTGAATGAGAAGCCAAATCCAAGCTCATGCCCTAACAAGCTCTGGTATTCTCTAAGGTCCTGAGCGTACATTCTGCTAGAAAAGCTTCCCATGTGTCTAAAAAAACTGTGTGCTGAGTTTGCCTAGAGGAACTTCTTTCACAGGAGTGCTGCAGCTGCTGCAGGACTCACCAGCTACACACTGTGAGCTGAGGCTGCTGGGCAGAGGTTCAGCACCTGTGCTCAGAAATGACTCCTGTAATAGCTCCACCTTTCCCTGTGGATATCAGCAAGTTAGACAACCCCAGGCTGAAGAGGCCGTCAAGCCCTCACACTGTGGGGTGAGGAGAGATTTCTTTGCAGATGGTCTAGCTGCATTCCCTGGACAGCCCAAGGCAACTTTCATTGGGAAAATGAAGCCTGATGAGCTCAGGAAGCATGTTTGCTGGATAGTCATGGGCATCAGTCACATAGGAAGGTGCTGGTCTAATGACTAGTGCATTGCTTCTCTGGTGGAGGTTTGGTTGGGTCATCAAATCACAATATAGTTTATGTTGGGAGCTACTGTTAAAAGCTCATCTAGTCCAATCCCCCTGCATTGAGCAGGGAGATCTGCATCTAGTGAAGGTTTCTCAGAGCCCCAGCCACCTGGAATGGTGCCGGGGATAGGGCAGCAACCACCTCTCTGGGCAACCTGGGCCAGGTGGAGGCTCTCATCACCCTCAGCATGAACAATTACTTCCTTCTCTCCAGTCTAAATCTCTCTTGGTTTAAAACCATCAGTCTCAACAGGCCTTGATCAAAAGTCTGTCCCCATATTTATGAAGTACTGAAGGGCTGCAGTAAGGTCCCTTTGGTGAAGAAGACTTCATGGAAAGGGGCTTTCTCAGCTGCTCTTGTGCTTCAGTATTGCCTGGTTGCTGGAGCAGAAGCAGAAGCAGGTGCAATGAAGCAGTATCTGATTGTTCTTGGTTTCACCAGTTCTTTTCCAAAAGCTTGCTGAGAGCTGCACATGGGGCAGGACAGTGGTTTAGTGCAGGATATTGACAGCCGTCGGTGTTTCCCTGGGATCCTTGTTGCAAGCTGAAGGGGCTGTGCAGGGACTGTTCCCTGTGGCCTTGCCATACACTGGTGCAGCTCCAGCCTTACAAGCACCACTGGCTGCTCAGCAGCCTGGAACAAGTTAGGGACAGTACCTGGTGTCTTCACTCCTTCCCTCATTTGGCTTTCAGGGAGTAACTTGGCCTAGCCCCTGTAGAACCAAGCCAGGACCTTTTCCTTCAGACTGGGCGTGTGTGGATCATGCTATTGTGGAGTAGCTGTAACTGGGACGGAAGCCAAACGGGCTCCAGGCAGAAAAGAGACAAATGTGCTACATAGAGAAGGCACTACTTACTAGTTAGCAAGCTGACATGCAATTGTCTTCATCCTGCCACCAGTGCAGTGGCAGGGTGCCCATTCCTGCCAGAGTACTCAGTTCACCAGTGGGCAGCCCAGCTGAGAACTGATGGCACGACCTGGAACAAAGCAGCTTCCTTATGTGGTCAAGTTCCATGATTAAGCTGCACCCCAAGCATGAGATCTAGGTTGTGTGTCCTCACTTGCATGGTCAAAATGCCAGAGTAGCTGTGCCAACAGCAGCAGGATCTCCCCTTTGTCCAGGAAGGAGGATTTTGGAGTAGAATCATAGAATGGCTAGGGCTGGAAAGTACATCCGAAGGTACAGCCCCTGTGCAGTAAGCAGGGATATCCTCAACTAGACCAGACTGCTCAGAGCCTTGTCCAACCTCACCTTGAATATCTCCAGGAATGGGGCCTCAATCACCTCCCTGGGTAGCCTATGCCACTTGTTCTACCACCCTCAAGGTAAAGAACTTCTTCCTGATACCCAGTCTAAATCTGCTCTTGTCTAATTTAAACCCTTTACCTCTCATCCTTTCACTACAGGCCGTTGTAAACAGCCCCTCTCCAGCCTTCCTGTAGATCCCCTTCAGGTACTGGAAGGTCGCTAGTAGGTCTCCCCGGAGCGTTCTCCTCTCCAGGCTGAACAACCCCTGTCCTTGTAGGAGAGGTGTTTCAGCCCTCTGATCATCTTTGTGGCCCTCCTCTGGACTCGCTCCATAAGGTCCATGTCATTCCTGTGTTGAGGGCTCTAGAACTGGATGCAGTACTCCAGGTTAGGTCTCACCAGAGCAGAGAAGAGGGGCAGAATCACCACTCTTGTTGTGCTGGCCTCACTTCTCTTGATGCAGCCCAGGGTGCAATTGGCCTTCTTGGCTGCAAGTGCACACTGTTGGCTCATGTCCACCTTCTCATCCACTAACACCCCCAAGTCCTTTTCTGCAGAGCTGCTTTCCAGCACCTCATCTCCCAGCCTGTATTGATTGAGAGGGTTGTTCTGACCCAGGTGCAGAACCCTGCACAAAATGTAGGAAACGTCTGTTCTGAAAAGAAACCATAGAAGCATCCGTGAAAGTCAAGAACTGCCCATGACTGAGTGTCCATTTCTGAAATACAAGTTCACAGCTGTTGCTTTGATTATCATTTTGGAAAAAATCTATTTTTTTAATTGTTTGGTTTGATAGTCACAGTGGACAGTGTGAGAAATGATAAAAGCAGAGACTTTCTGGAAATACTTGTAGAATTTCAGAGATCTTAGAGCTCTGAAACAACACTAAGCAATACAAAAATAAATACCTACACATTTATTTATAACTACATCAGTATTTATTTTTACACCAGCGAGGCTTTGATGATTCTGAAACTATTCAGATTTTACCCAGAACTGCCAAATAGTTTCATCAACTGGAGGAACATGAGGCATAACTAGTAGAGGAGGAATTGTTGACATCACTTCTACAGTGCACAAGGAACCCAGACTGGTTCTCAGCTGGATGAGGAGGGCCCTACATGGGCCTCACCATCCTTCTTGGAAGAACCAAGGCAGGTTCTTACCTCCAGGGCAGCAGCATGTCAGGCATTCAGGATCCTGCATTGCCTGTAGATGCTCAACTATTAAACAGAGGCTGCAGCCCAGGCGGTCAGCTGTGCCTGGAGCAAGGACTCTCCACTGATGTTTTAATAATTTACCACTGATGGAGCTTTGTCTTGTTACTTTGCACTGTGTAAAATGAGCCTTCTCACACAGGTGGATAAGCTCTTGCCCTGCCTGTGCCGCAGCTCTATTCAGTGGTGCATTCGCTTCCACTCCTGTTTAGTGCACAGGGGTCTGTGCAGACCAACATGTTTGATGACAGCTGTTGGGTTCTTGCCCCAGATATGTGTTGGTTCATGCCTTGCAGTGAGAAGAACCTCTGAAAACTGCATGGCAGTCAGGCAGCAATGTGCGAATTTCATGATCTTTGCTGCAGGGATAGTCTTAAATCTGCCACCAGCCCTGGGTCTGTATGAAAAGGTAAGGAACAAGTCTGAATGCAGGAAGGAGGACCCACCTTTGGCTGACTTTGTCCTGGAGGACTCAAAAAATAGCTTAGATATTTTTATGTCTTTTCCAGTCCTTAGTGGCTGATGATTTTTGTTTCATGCTCTGTGTCTGTTGTCATCAACTGATGCAGGACCCAGGTTGCCCACACCAATGGGAAGACCTCTGAATGAGGCTGTAAGAGATCAGCGAAGGTAAGAACAAGCAAGCAACCATCCCTGTTCCCTGCAGTGATCCTGCCGCATGTTGGGAGTGCCACATATGCCACAAGGAGCACCATGGCAGTACTGGCAGCCGACAACCTGTTGGCTGGGCTGCGAGGGGATCCCATGCCCCACGAGCTGGTGCTGTGATGACCAGAGCCCCACTCTTGCGGTGTGGCAGTGCTTGGTATTCCCTTACACTGGAGAAGCCTCATCGCCTATGCAGCAGTGTGTCAGCAGTGCCTGCAGTGAGCCCTGAAGAAGCCACGTGGACCGGTCCTGTGTCACCTGGCTCCACACCAGCAGTGCCTGCAGTGAGGAAACTGCACCATAGCCATTAAAAGCAAAGCAGTGAATGTGTTGTGCTCATTTCATAGGAGAAAAGGGTGTCCCTGGGCAAATGCTTGGACTTACAATGCCTCAGGGGAAGCAGATTCTGTGCCTGCATTGCTGCTGCGCTCAGCACATGCTGAGTGGTGCCTGGCCTCAACATAGAGAATGCTTGCAGTGTTAGGGCCATTGGGGACCATTGTGTTGTGCAGGACAGCACATGTTCCGTGAGGGAGCTGCTGCTGCTGCTGCAACAGCACATCTCAAAGCCTGGCTCCTGGGATCATAGTGAGAGGTTGGGAAGGTCCATCCCTAAGCTCCCAGTGTGAATCTGGGACAGAAGCAAAGGGACTGGCTCAGTCAGCATAGGCCTGTGGCTGCCAAGAGAGCTGCCACCTGTCCACTGCCAAATAAGCATCAGAACTATTGCTGAATAGGTGCCAAGGTGTGATGTTTCTATTCTCAGGTGTCTAAAGAAAAGCAAAAAGGATTGCATAGCTGCCCAGACATCTCAAGCTCTGCCTTTTGTATCTGTAATAATTTCAGGCATGGCTTGGCAGTGCGTTTCAAACAGGGATTTATGCTGGGAGGTTCTGCAAGCCCCTACTGGTTTCACCCTCAATTCCCAAATTAATTTTTCCTGACATGCAACGATACGTTAGTGAAAAGGAAAACCTGAGTGAATGCCAAGCCTCCAGCTGCCAGGAGAGGCCTGGACAACCACATATAAGGGGCTTTTGGGGTTTTGTCTCTTCTGCAGCAACTGTCCCACTTCCGTAAATGGGGATTGGAATTTCTCCCTTCCAGTCAGAGACTTGTAGAATCACAGAATAGGTCGGAAGGGACCTTTAACAATCATCTCATCCAACCTCCTGCATTGAGCAGGGACATCTGAAACTACAGCAGATTTCTCTAGCCCTGGCCAACCTCACTTGGAATGATGCCAGGGATGGGGCAGCGGCCACCTCTCTGGGCAGTCTAGGCCAGGCTCTCATCACCCTCAGCAGCATTTGTAATCTTCCTCTTTTGTTTTAAAACTATTACTCCTCACTATCCTGTATCACTGCACCCTCCAATAGAGTCCTTCCCTGAAAGGCTTCTTGAAGTCCTGAAAGGCCACTAGAAGGTCTGCCTGGAGCCTTCTCTTCTCCAGGCTGAACAACCACAGCTCTCCCAGCCTGGCTTCCTAGCAGAGGGGTTCCAGCCCTCCCAGCATTGCTGGGACTCCTCTGACCCTGCTCCAACAGGTCCCTGTCTCTGCTGCACTGGACCCAGCACTTCAGGGGGTCTCAAATGCCACAGCAAGCTTCTGCTCCAGCTGGTGAAACAGTCAATGAGGTGTGCTCCTTGAATTGCTCTTGCCTGTCTGTTGACCATGTCATTTGAAGGCAGCATGCATTAATGATGGTGAGTGCACAGCACTGCTGCATCCAGCAGTGCTCTCAAGGACAGCAGCAGCTTGTTTCTCACTTGCTTCAGCAGGGGACTTTGCTGTGGGCCTACAAAGTTTTCTTCCTGAGAATAAGGAGTCACTGATGCCCTTTCCCAGGGTGTCCTCACTTGCTCTGGGAGCTTGCTGAGAATAGTGTTCCTCAGAGTCCCCTGCAGCTGTGGCAGTCTTACCCACCCTGCTGAGAGCAAGCCCAGGTCGGGGGTCTGCTCCTCCTCAGATGGGAATTGAGCTCTTGGGGTACCTAGTGAGTCTTCTCTGGTTGGCAGCCACAGTTGCAGTTTCACACTCTGGACCAGTGATTCTTGCACCCTCCTGTGCAGCTGGCACTGCAGAAGTAGTTTACAGATTCACAGAATCTGAAAAGTTTACTGAACAGCAAAGGGAAACACCTTACAGGCTGGGGGCTGATCTATTAGCAGCTCTGGAGAAAGAGACCTGGAGGTCCTGGTGGACAGGGGGATGGCCATGAGCCAACAATGTGCCCTAGCATTGGCCAAGAAGGCCAGTGGCATCCTGGGATGCATTAGGAGAAGTGTGGCCAGCAGGTCAAGGGAGGTTCTCCTCCCCCTCTACTCTGCACTGGTGAGACCCCACCTCGAGTACTGTGTCCAGTTTTGGACACCTCAGTTCAGAAAAGACCGAGATTTACTGGAGAGAGTCCAATGCAGGGCCACCAAGATGATTAGGGGAATGAAGCATCTCCCTTCTGAGGAGAGGCTGAGAGAGCTGGGGCCCTTTAGCCTGGAGAAGAGGAGACTGAGGGGGGACCTCATTCATGTCTATAAATATGTTAAGGGTGAGTGTAGGGAGGATAGAGCTAGACTTTTCTCAATGTCATCCAATGACAGGATGAGAGGCAATGGGTGCAAGTTGGAGCACAAGAGGTTTAAGGTCAACACAAGGAAGAACTTTTTCTCAGTGAGGGTAACAGAGCTCTGGAATGGGCTGCCCAGGGGGGTTGTGGAGTCTCCATCTCTGGAGACACTTAAGAGCTGCCTGGATGCATTCCTGGGTGACTTGGTCTAGGTGATTCTGCTCAGGCAGGGGGGTTCGACTAGGTGATCTTCTAGGTCCCTTCCAGCCCCTAATATCTGTGAATCTGTGAATTTTCAGAATAAAAGGTGAGGATCTGATGTATAGTGTTGTTGAATTTTGAAATAACAGAAAATGTGTTCAATGGGCACAATCACATTTAGTTCACTGGCTTTATATTAGTCTTGTAATGACAGCACTGCCAGAGCTGGACACAACTGTGAATTGAGAGTTTATGTTGTTCATGTATAAAAACCTTATCCAATTTGACTTCTCATGTTCTACATGCATGGGATGATGGAGAAGCCTTGGCAACTGCAGCCTGCCAGGGCTGGTGGGTTAACAAGATGGGGTTGGGTTGACCCATCCCTGCCTGACAGTGATGAGGTTGCTCAGTGGCACATGTCAGCCTTGTGGTTCCATCCCCTTGTGCCCTGCTGGCACCTACAACCACAAGGCAGATGAGACAGCCCTGCCTGCTGCCTGCAAGACCTGTTCACAGACCTGATAGTCACAGCTGCACAGTGCCACCCACCCCAGCCAGCTCCACAAGTGACAGCCCTGTGGGAGACCCATCCCACAGACACAGAACACAATGCCCCATGTGTTCAGCCAGGGCAGCTGATGAAGTTGCTGAGCAGCAATAAGGTCTGACAGCAGCTGAGCACCTGCACCAGCCACTTGTCTGCTACTGGGTCAGCAGCATTACTGGACCATGGGCATAGGAAACTACTATCACATGCTCCACAGCACAACACAGAAACATACCCAGGAGTATGTGACTTTGGAGGACACACCTTCAGTCAGGATTAAGCATGATGGGAACTGCTGCCTTTCAGCAAGGTTGAAAAGATGTCCCCATCCCAAGATAATCACTGGCATTTCTGCTTGGTCTAAGGGGTTGTTGGGCATGGGCACCCTGCTTCCAGACAAATGGGCTCCAGCATGATCTCCTCTCTCATCTTCCCTGCCTTGACTCAGTGTCGGCTAGAGGCTAGTACCATTTGAGTGGGTTATTTCAGATAATACACACAAGGAGGCTTTAGTTCATAATACCAAATTTACAACTCTGTGGGTAGTTTATGTTATGTTGGATTTGTATTTAGCAGAGCAATACAGCAATGTACTGACATTGCAGTACAAGCAAGGAACTACAGTTGTGATACATATTGGGATTGCAGCAGATGCCCATTAGCAGTGTCTGGATGATGCACTGTAACCATGCTGGGAGGGAGCACTTGGGCTGGAGACAGTTTACACATTAACAGATTCACAGAATGTTAGGGCTTGGAAGGGACCTAGAAGATCATCTAGTCCAACCCCCCTGCCAGAGCAGGATCACCTAGACCAAGTCACCCAGGAACACATCCAGGTCAATCCTTTTGTGCTCTTCAATGCTCTTTTTGCATTTGTGAACCTCCCCAGGGTGACCAGACTCACACAGGTGGACACATGAGCAACTTTGGTGACATCAAGGATAAACAGTGGCACAAGCAGCTGATTAACCCAGCTGAGAGCCATGTTTGTACAATAAGGGCCCCTGACCTTCAGCATCAAGCTGCCTCTGTGGCAGCCTATGTCCTCTCCTCTGAGCATTCACCCTTGCAGCAGTTGGCTAGGCTTATGCAAAGGCAGATGTGGGCCCCACTTGTGCCCCATCCCCAACATAGATGTGGTGCTGCATCTGGGCAGATGCCCCCAGGGCCGAGGTTTACCCAGTCCCAGTGAATACTCTTCAGCAGTAAGATGGGGTGAACTTCCCTCTGCTCAGCCACTGGTCCCTGACCCTGCCTCACTGCCAGCTGTCCCCTCTGCGTCTGTTCTGGGCACGTCCCAGTATCAGCTGCCCTGACGGTGCAGTGTCAGCCTCACCAACCAACTCCATGTCCAGCCCAGAGGGACAGACTGGGGACAAGGTCTGAGCACCAAAGGCAGTCCTCTCCTCAAGCTGTCTAGCCACCTGCTTCTCACAGCAGCTGAAGAAGGTGCCATATGCTGCAGTGGTCTGGGACTTTTGGCTGGTAGTTACTGCCTGCATCACCTGGCTCGTTCCTCACTGCTGCAGCTCTGCCTGGCCATGCCACGTGCCAGCCATCATTCCTTATGCAGCCCTGGGCTGGGGTAGAGCTCATGCATTTGGGCTGGGGTAGAGCTCAGGCTTTTTTTCTTCTTCTTACAACCTAGAATAATGTTGTGTTCTGGATGCAATAGGAGACAAATGCTGATATACTGATGTTTTAAATTGCTGCTAAGGAGTCAAGGACTTTTCAGCTTCCCGTATTTTGCTGGTATGCAGGAGCATGAGGGCCACAAAAATGATCTAAGGACTTGCACCCTTTGCTGAGAGAGTTGGGGGATTTCCACCTAGAGAAAACAAGGCTTTGGGGAGACCTTCTGGTGTCCTTTGAGGACTTCGAGGGGTCTGTCAGAAAACTGGGGACAGACTTCTGAGCAGGGCCTGTTGGGACATGACAAGGGGTGATGGTTTCAACTAAAAGTGGGAGATTTAGATTGGCAAGAAGGGAGAAACTGTTGATCCGGAGGGTGGTGAGAGACTGTCCCAGGTTGCTCAGAAACATGATTACTGCCCCAGCCCTGGCACCAGTGCAGTTGAGGTTGGCTGGTGCTCTGAGAAATTTTCTCTAGTTGCAGATGTCCCTGCTTCCTGCAGGGGGGGTTGGACCAGATAAGCTTGGAAGGTCCCTTCCCACCCAAACCAGTCTGACACCTGGACAATCTGGAGAACTGGGTGGGGAGAAATCTAATGAAATTTAACAAGGGCCAAGTGTGAAGTACTGCATCTGGGAAGAACAACCCCAGGGATCAGTACAGGTTGGGAGCTGATCTGGAGGGCAGCACTGGGGAAAAGGACCTGGGAATCAAGAGTGGACAACGGGATGACAATAGGCCAGAAATGGGCCCTCAAGGACAAGAAGGCCAATGGCATGGTGGGATGCATTAGGAAGAGCATGGCCAGCAGGTTGAGGGATTTCTCCTCCCCCTCTTCTCTGTGCTGATGAGGCCACATCTGAAGTACTGTGTCCAGTTCTTGGCTCCCCAGTTCAAGAAGTACAAGGAACTACTGGAGATAGTCCAGCACAGAGACACTAAGATGAGTAAGGTCCTGGAACACCTACTATATGAGGAAAGGCTGAGAGAGCTGGCTCTGCTTATCTTGGAGAAGAGGAGGCTGAGGGGGGAATCTTATCAATGCTTATGAATATCTGAAGGGTGGGTGTCAGAAAGATGGGGTCAGCAGTGTCTTGTGATGGGATGAGGGGCAAGGGCCATAAACTAGAAAACACGCATGTCAAGGGGTAGCAATTCCCTTTTGTTTTGGTTTTGTTTTTAAAGAAGGAAAGAACCCAAACCTTTTTCTTTTTTTTCAATCCTGCCTGTGGAGGGTGGGGCCAGGCCAGTCGGGGCCAGGGAGGAATGGTGCGGGGGAAGCTGGGAGTGGCAATGAGATGGGGCAAGCCTGGACATGCACACAGATAGAAATGGAAAAGAGGTGTGGTTTAGGAGAGGGAAAGGACTCGTTCTCTCGCTTTCTGCTTGGTGGCATGGACAGGTCTCCTCCGGAGT
>VYZU01048147.1:36618-48611 GCA_013401355.1 Ceyx cyanopectus | reverse complement strand
TGTAATAAGGATATGAGTCATCCCATAATTTTGTAAATATGTATGTAATGTATTTCTATGCTAGAAAACTGTATTTCCATTCTCCTGATGGGAAATTGAGGCACAGAGAGACTAAGGGACATTTTCCAAGTCACAGGGGACACTAATAGCAGGCTGAATGATCTAACATTTAGTTTTAACTAGTAAATTACAATATTTATTAGGATAGTGCTTGCAATGAGTTAAGCTGCTAAATGTTTGTTTGAAAATCAAACAAAACATTTTTACTCATGAAGTTAGATTAATAAAACCCCAACTTTCCAGAATATTTCTTCAGTTAGCCTTATTTTGATGTGCATTTTGGGGAAAGGAAGAGTGGGTTTATTATTTTTTCCTGGCAGAAATATCTGTGTAGTTTGACATTATCTATCTTGGAAATACATTACTAGTAATGTATATATTTTGTCTTTTAGAAAACTAGTTTCCCAAGGCTGAGAAAAAAACTGTGGGCAAAATTATGCATCAAGAAACATATAAAAATGAAAATATAAACTGTACTTCAGAATTGATAAATTCACTGTCAAACAACACACTACTTTGCAATACTTAAAAGACATTTTCAGCCTAAAAATATACTATTGATTGAGAAGAGAATGAAGGCAGCAATAAAAAGTGACAAAACTAAACCCAAGAATAATAGCAGTGAGTTTAAAACTGACTCTGGGGAAACATGGACAATTGATACAGGAAGCTGGAAGTTTCTTTCAGAAACTCTGTAGACGACAGAGGAAAATAAGGAAGAATACTTTGATGTATTATGATGAAATGAATGATGGAAGTGGGGTGAGGAGTCTGGAGTGCTCATTACCATAGATTCATTAAAACAAGGTATTTTTGCATGGCTAAACCTGACACCAAAGCACAGAGGATTTACGTCGTTTTAAATTAATTGCTAATTTTTAACTAGTGTTGCTACTCGATCATTATCCAATTAATAACAAAGATGAAACTACTGGAAATTTAATTTTGACAATTCCGAGCTGGAAGCAGAGCACAAATATCAAGTTATAATAATTAAAGTTTGGAACCAATTCCAGCATAGCAACGTGCTGAATTTTCCATCTGCTGCAGTTCTTAAATGGAGCTGTAACGTGTCTTTCAGAAAGACACCCAGTCCAGAACAGATCCCATGGCTGCTGCAGGAATCCCTGGGTCCTCTCTCTAATTTATATAGCAGGGCAACTTAGACCAAAAGGTATAACCTGGCTATAAAATCAGCCAGGAAAAAGTAACTAAGGTACACTGGGGTAAAAAAAGACAATGCATATACTCCAAATACTTCTTTCACAATAAAAATACAGTGGAAGGGAACAATGATGTTACATGACAGAAGAATGACTGCTTTTAGTGCATAGCTGACAATTAAAAGACAATTTTTTTTTTATACTGCCTCTAACTTCCTTCATTTGTCCAATCTTGGTAATTTTTGCAAGTTACAGTTTTGTCTAATTTACTCCCAGTAATTTCTACTCGTGAATTTAAGATTAAAACATGCAAATCAAGCACAGGCACTGCTGCAAAAAATACTGGATTTGAAATTCAAGCAGGCAAAAAGAGTTTTCCTTTATCTGTTCTAAAAAGAGCTAAGAGAGTGAAGATCTTTCTGACAAAAAAAACAGTATACAAATATATCATGTGTGTTTATTGTCTTCTGTCCCTCAATCAGGCTCTTCACTGGCACTTCATTATACTCCATTCTTAAATGGATGTATTAATGACTACAATATTTTGCAAGGAAAGGCTGCAGGCTTTAAGACTTTGGAGTTTTGTTTGTTTTTTCCCTAAGAAAATGCATTAAGATCTCTGATGGGCAATGATTTATGGTGGCAATGGCATGTGTATTCATTTCAGAACTGTAAGTTTAGTGTCATCTAATAATCTTTGGGAAGGCCCATAAATTCAAATGTATATTCTACTTTTTGTTCTCTATATATGGGCCAAACTGCAGCTCTGTATGTGATGTTATCTAATGTGCTGTCCTAATTTCTACTGTATCAGATAGGCTTCTTGTCACTGACCAAAACCATTTCTGTTTTTATGCTCTGCTTCATTTTGAGACCATTTTGTCCCATATTTCAAACCCTCTTATTAAGAATATATATCCTTCTCAGACTGGTTACCAAAAGGACAGTCTTCATTACAGATGCTTTACAACTTTACCACAAAGATAGTGTTAAAATGGAAAAGCTGCTTCAAAGAGGCAGCTACTTCATATTTCTTTACCTGAGAGTTTTTATCATTTACATCACTTTATCTTTTCTCTGCTTCCTTTTCTGCTGCTTCTGACAGTGTTTGGTATTTGTTAAACTTTCTCCTCTATTTAGACTATTTCCTGAGCTTGGAAACTTTCCAAGAGAAAAAAAAAATGCTTGCTGTGGACTTTGATAAATTATTTTAATAACAGTGAAACTGTAATCATTTCGGTTCTAAATATAGGGACTATGCAACTTTTTTTTTTTTGTTGTTTGCTTATTCTGTTTTTCATCCCAGTCAGTTATTCTGCACAGGTTTTGCTCATTTCTGAACAGATTTGACCTGATACTGAAAGTCTTTAAGGTTTTCATCTATATCATTATAAAATAAGAAAGGGAGCATCTGGAAATGAACTGTATGACCCACTTTAGCATACATTGCACCCTGAAAACTGGTATATTATTTCAGTGACCTCTGCTGCTTAGCCTGGACCTTAGAATACTCATCTTTTTTACCCCCTTGCTGTCCCAAAATAATAAATTTGAAGATACGGGGGAAGATTGTGAATATATTACTGTGCAGATCACCTTTGGCTGAAGAATTCTTTGCCCAGTACAGACTATATTCTTCCATTTCAAAGCTTCTGCCTCCCAGTGCAGCCATGAATTGCCTCTTCACCTCACCAGGGGAGTCATGGTGGCAAGAGCCTTGCTCGTGACTGCTGTGTGCTGTGCTGAAGGCATCTGTATGGAGTCATTCACTTGTGCATAGCTTAGTGAATGAAGCAGTGAACTAATGAATGAAAATTCCAACTTAAAACAGACATATATATCTTTCAAGTCGTATTGCTTCATCTCGATGGCATACCTCAGCTCATTGGCTCAGTCCAAAGTAAATCCAGAACACGTCGTGGACAGAGCTCTGATGAGATTCTTTTCAACAAGTCAGCATACTGTGAAGTCATTATTTTCAAGGTCTCTAACACAGAAGTCCCTTGTTGAACAACTTTGCTTTATTTGGCCCACTGTGTGAAGGCACGTTGGAGGGAGATTTTTAATTCCCAATTCATGAATATCATTCCAACACAAATGTAAATCTTTGTAAGCATTGGACTACTACTGTGCCTTCTAATAACACATGGAAGATAATACTGTGCCCATTCTTCATCACTTAATTAAAATAATTGCTGGAACAACTATAGTAATATACAGAGGGTTTTTTCCTGCTACATTTCTGTGGCTAGAATAAGTCACGGGGAGGGATTTTTAGTGACTTGTCAATGGTGGTGAGTCTTAAAGCAATAATTTTAGTAACAAGACACTATATTCATTCCCAGTTGAAGGGGACGGAGTGGAGCAGTGGGGTAAGCTGCTGGAGGGACTTCTTTAGGGGTCTTCTGGCTCCACACTGGAGAGGACCCCAAGAGGAGGGTGCTGCTGGCTCCCTGAGCCTCGTGTCTGAATCTAACCTACCGTGGTTTTAAAACACCCAAGCAACTGTGGGTGCTTTTTCCAAGGAAGTAATTGCTTTTAGCATTCTTTTCCTATTGCTTTCTGACCATCCCTGCACTTTCTCGTGGTGTTGCCCTTTTTAACAGGAATGTGAACTGTGCTTGGGCCTGAAGAAAATCAACAGTGACTCAGAAAATGAAAATTATCTGGAAAAATTACATTCCTGAGGAATACAGTGTCATGGAGACTTGATTATTTCTGCTTGTGGAAGAGGCCAAGGTGTTTTATGATACCATACAGTTGTAGCTGAGATTGGCCTGCAGCCCAATCAACTAGTCATTCCTTTCTGGTATATTTCTGTATTGGGCTTGTGCTGAAATGCCCACAGGAGATTTGGGTAACTCTCTAGAAATGCTTTTGCAGGTAGTGAGTGTTAATATAATTTTAAAAATCTGTTGTTTTCCCACCCCTCTCCTACTCTTCACCTCTCTTTGTGAAAAAAGGTAAATCATTGAGAGGTTTCTTTCAGCAAATACCAGTTTGTTGAATTTACAGGAAGGGCTGCAGTTCCTCTATGCACGTCATGCTTTCTAACACATCACAGGCATCTTAAATTAAAACCACAAAAGCACACATGAAAACAAACAGATTTATTTCCTCCCAAAATACCCACACAGGAAAATGCTATATATCTAGTACACTAAATACAACTCTACCAGTAGCTTGCATAGCAAATTACACTCACTGAATCATGGATATCCTTTCTGAAAATGAGGGCATAAGACTCCTTTCTTTTACCAGTGCAAGCTGAAAAAAACAGACATATTTAGCCATCAACTGCCTAAGGAAATGTCACTTACAATGTTTAGGATGATAGATTGCTGCCTTTAGATATACCATTCTCTCTTCTTCCTCTCCAAGGAGATCCATTCTCATTTTTTAAAACTTAAAACCTAAAAGAATCATAACAAAAGCTTCTCACTTAATTCATCACTTCCATTTCCTCCATTTTGTGAGCATTTGCATAGCATAAAATGTGGTGCTGATAGTGCTTTGCTCTTCACCCAGATGTGAGCTTGGGAGCAGCTATGCTGGGCAAATGAGCAGAACTGCTTTTTCAAATACTTAAACTAAATATCTGTCTCAAATGCTCTTAGAAATATCTATATGAAGAGGAGTTTGTCCTGGTCTTCCACATAGAAATTTACTTCTGAAGTGTTGAGATCTCAGAGCCACCTTCCAGTGCCTGAAGGGGCTGCAGGAAGGCTGGAGAGGGGCTGTTTCCAAGGGCCTGCAGTGAAAGGACGAGGGGGAATGGGTTGAAATGAGAGCAGAGGAGATTGAGACTGGATCTCAGGAAGAAGTTGTTTCCCTTGAGGGTGGTGGCTCAGTGGCACAGGCTCCCCAGGGAGGTGGTTGAGGCCCCATCCCTGGAGCTATTGCAGGGGAGGTTGGCCAAGGCTCTGAGCAGCCTGGGCTAGTTGAGGGTGTCCCTGCTCCCTGCAGGGGGCTGCACTAGATGCCCTTTGGAGCTCCCTTCCAGCCCTAAACAGTCTATGATTCCATGATTCTATGACTTACCACAAGGCTGCTTAGTTTTTTAAATAGGTTTTAGTGAAAAAAAAAAAGTAAGCATTACCTTTTTCCTTTCATTTGTTTAACAAATTCCATATATTATTTCAGTTTGGTTTTCCACTATTTTTATTGTTTATTATAACTTTTACTCATTTTCTACAGAATCCGTTTATTGCCTGCACTTCCACAGATGTCTTATTTCTAGTTATTTGGTATCACATTAGCTGCCTTCATGTCTGTCAGTACAAAGGCTTTTCTAAGAGGAGGCACCAAAGAGAAATACAAGTTTAACTCCTGTTAAAATGATGAAAAGGGAATCAAACACACTTCTCACTTGACATGAATGGCAGCCTTGATTCTGAGCTAAAAGTCCTCATTCAGTTTTGTGCATCACACCCTTTATTTCTTTTTTTTTTCAACAAGCATGAAAATAAATTATTTTGCAGCAGTGGAATGCTGCATTCACTGCATCACATAGGAAAAAAAAAATTGGTTGGACCACAATCAGTTGTGCTTGTCAGTTGTTTTGTTTTGTTTTTCTTCTGGTTTGTCTTGAAAAAAACAGAATCTCTATTAGCACAGCATATCTACTTTCCAGGAAACAGGTCTGAATATCCAAATTTTGACTTTTATTGCCTTTAAACTCAATAACGACGTCTCAGTTCATACATCTGTTAGCTCAAAAATACCTAGTTGCAAAGCAAGGGGTAGGAAATCTGTCAGAAAAGCCCAGGTGTCCAAGGAGCAGTTTGACAAGCAGAAAGAAGAGGAACACAGGGAAAGGAATAATGTCAGAGAGGTGTGAAGACAAAGGGTGTAGAGGCAAGGTTCATGCTCGGTGTCACAGGGGGAATAGAAACTCCAGTGGTGTTGGCTTTCCCTCTGCAATGCAGCTCTGTCTCAGTTCATGCTGAAGAGATTGGCATGCACTGCTGACAGACTATTATTTTACACCCATGTGCTTTGAAAAATATATTTAGGTAACAGCACAGTTCAATCCCTTAGCTAGATTATTGACAGGACATAACGACAATCCACATATTTATAGTTTTGTTTTGTGATGGGGTCACAGTGAGAGAAGTGTGGCCTTGTCTGGGGCCTCCAGTGACAGTGATATTGCTTGAGCAGAGTGGAGGAAAATGGTCTCAACTGCCCTGTCCTCTGCTGCTAGAGCTGCTAGGAAGTGGGTCAGTCTTATATAAAGTAGGATTTTCACTGAGTCAGATGAGTTGTGCTTGAGGCCCTGCTGTTCATACTGGACATTTGCATATTATCATTTAGGCCCAAAATTACTCAAGTAAAGTAGATGACTCTCAGTCCAAGTTGCTTTCTCTTTTCACCTAGGGTGAAAGGACCTCAACACCATATCTGCATAAATTTCCTTGATTTTAAAATATTTTTCTTTCAAACATATCTAAATCCTGGTATACAAGGCCTGGGTACAGCTTGAGTGGCTTGCTTTGCTTTAACAAACCAATGAAGGCTGTATTATAATTAATTCTATTTTAGCAAAACTCAAAGTCTATGCAAGAAACTGTTTTGTTTTTAAGTGAGCTTAAGTAAATAAATTGGCATTTGCACCTGTTACAGACATTTTATAGCTTCTATGTTTTATTAAATGAAAGTAAGTTTCTGTTCTTAAGACTGTGACAATAATATTCAGATATAATTTATGATTAAAGTTTTACTTATGTCTATATTCAGCAGCTAAAAAAATGCTGCAAACTTTTCCAGCCAAGGTCTTATGGCTACCTTCATTCCATGACTGCTTTTTTGTCTATACTTTTTTTCCAAGATGCAGTAGAATTCCACATTTTAGCCAAAAATCCCACTCTTATGCTATATAGACTGTCAGTTGATTCTTTGTCTCCCTGCTTTTCTGCAGCATGCCAACACTACTTCTTGCTCTCCAGCTTTCTTTTGGAGAGCAGTTTAATTGTATTTGAATGACTGGTCCTGGGACTGTTCTGTGGAGCCAGGTAGCTGATGATCAGGAAGCCAGTCTCTGGAATCCAAGAATAAAGTTTGGATTTAAATAAAGAAAAATTTAAATAAATAACATTACAGCAGCAGCAGAGGCTGATAAAGATGAGCTGTAAAAGACTGTCTTCAAATTCTCCCTGCTGTGGAGGAAATTCAGTGCCAACCCTGGCTATCTGGAAAATCTCACGAGACTCCAGATCTACAGGCATTTTTTTTTTTTAATTATTATTTTTAATTAAAAATAAAATGTAGTTACTCGTGGGGTATGAGTCTTCCCCTTTGCAAGAGAACCCATGGGGCTTCTTTGCAGTTTTCCTTCTGCTCCCACTGCAATCAGCTGGAAATCACAGCTGATCTGTTTGGAAACAGAATTTGCACAAAGTTGAAGTGGTTTTTCAACTGAAAGCTCACTAGGATTTTCTCACTGATCAAAGATTCCTTCTTGTCTTATGCAGAACTCTCTAGTAACCACATAAGCTGCATTTTTCCACAGTAGCCTACACTCACAAAAATATTAGACCTGCCTCACCTAATCAGGCCAGTGGTCCACCTAGGCTGCTATCCTCCGTTCTAGGTGCCTCAGCAGAAGGTGCAAGAAAATTCATATTTTTGTATCCCAGAAGAAGCATCTTTCTTATCCTTGGCAGCAGTTTTTGGAGAGCTAGTGCCCTGAGCCCCAGTGTTTTATCCATTTTTATCCTATCTAAGTGTCATCTATCATGTGCATTTATTGTTTGAACTCCTCTCTACAGGTTTAGGCACAAAGGTCACAATAGGACAGAGGCCATAAGTCACAGGAGATCAAAAGCCAAATGTTGTAATAGAATTGATGCTGGTGTATGCAGCACATCTATAAAGTGACAGCTGATGCTGAGGCTTTGCCTCCAGTGCTCTTACAGCCCCAGCTCCCCTAAGAGCCTTACAAGACACTCTTGGCTTTCTTGTGGAGTCATCGTGCTGTGAGTTATTTCTGGCCAGAGGAATGCATGCAGTTACCTTCTGGGTATTACTTAAGCAGGCGTCTCGTGATTTTGCCAGAGATCTCTTTTGCAGGAGTCAAGGTGTGTATTGTTTCCCTGTTTCCTCAGATTTTTATTTTTTTTTTAAGGTAAAAAAAACCCCAACCAAGTAGGGGGAGGGTGAAGAAAATTAAGATTTACACTTTGGCTTGAAGACATAATTTTTGTTTTAGTTTATTTTGTTTTGGTTTTGTTTGTTTTTGTTTTCTTTTCCTTTTTTTTGCTGATTATTTTGTTTTTTCTCTCCCACAAAAGAACTGATCTTATGGTCACATCAGGGATATGTACATGAAGCCATATTCACCAAGCCTTAGGTGCCACAACTGTTCTCTGTTTCCTCTTAGACCAAAGACTAGACAACAGCCACATCATTCTTTTGTCCCCACTATTCCATCTTTTTAATGTCCTACATGGAACTACTCACTTTTTTTTCCCTCCTCCCTCTTGTTTTTGATCTTCTTGGAACAAAATCTAGATAAGGAATAAAACAAAAAGCCCTGAAAATGATCCTCTTCCTAAGGATGCTTTACTTCTTCTAACTTTGACTTTTCACCCTTTGGGTGCTTAGTGGAAAAGCCATTACTTGCTTGCTGAGGAAAAAGCATTTAATGAATCACAAAATCATTCAATTATTCTTAAAAACACTTCACATCACACATCTTTTTCCAAGTAAAGTGTGCATTTTTCACTTTTAAATGGTGCATAACTGCCTTACACAATGTGTCCCTAGAGTTAGAGACGTTTTAACAGAAGAGTTCCAGGAGTATACAAAACTTTGTGATATATAGGAGCATTCAAATCCTTGCATTTAAAGAGGCAGAATTTCCTCTTCTCTCATCACTGTCTTTCAATGATACTTTAGCAAAGCTGCTGAATTTCTGCTGTTGTCAACTGTGGCTTTGTGCTGAGCTGAGGTGGCACACTTTGCTTGCTTCAGCGTGCTGAAATACCACATGATAAAAATTAAATATATAGTCAAGCCATTAACTAATATGAGGCAGCAACGTATTTATAATGTTTTCTGAAATAAAATGAAATTTTGTTTAGGAAAGGAAGTAAGAGACTTCCTCAGAAAAATACATTATTTTCAAATATTATTGGGCCTGATGCTGATCTCTCACCACTTTTTCTCTGCTTTTATAAGAGAAGTGTTTTCTGCAGACTGCAGTGGCTGCCATTTCCTACAAAACGACTTCTTTTTCTTTTTTTTCCCCTCTGAGGTTTTTTTATTAATAGACTTACATTGTAAAATGTTCTTTTCTGCATTTTACGAAAACATATGTGCTTCACCCAGCAGAATCAGGTGGCCAGCTTGGTTTGTAAAACCAGCTCGGAGGCTGCACTTTTGCTGGGGCAAATGGGAATCAGTGTGTTTATTTGAATGCCAGTATAGGAACTGCACAAGCTAAGGAGCTGGCCTTGAATTTGTAAACTTTCCTGCACGTTTATATCCCTTTCATTTAAACAAGTAATTTTTTCCACGGCAATGATTTATTTTATTTTATTTTAGAATTTAATAGGAAGGAGAGGTATTTCAGCAACAGCTTGAGGTATCTAAGCTAGGCATGGTTTAAGAACTAAGCCTAGGTGTTTGCAGTCCTGGCTGGCAGAGGCGCCGGGGGGCTGCAGGCAAGGGAGGGCAGCTGCAATTCAAAGCACTTCAAGGAGATGCCTGAAGTAGACAGTGTGAATAACCCTCTAGATGGCTGGAATTATTGGACCACATTAGAGAGAGAAGAAAAAAAAAAGTGAGGCTGGCATATGGCGAGTGTCCTACATCTGGTATGTTGTTTATGTGTGTTTTTTCCGTTAGCATTTCTCTTGCCTTTGTTGCCCCACCTCCTCCTGCAGTCTCTCCTAATGACAATGTTAATTCAGAAACTTGTGTGGTTGGAGGAAAGTTTTCAGACCTATGCTATTTTCTAGAGAACAAAAATCAGACGAGGCAAGTTAGCTCTCTCTCCTGTACTCCGCAGCACTTAAATACAGGTCTGTGTTTATGCTTAATTTTCTATTTTTTTTTTATTTTTTTTTTAATTTCTCTGCATCCCAGAAGGTGTATATGGGGTTTAAAATCACTTTGTCATGAAATTTACCATCTTTGTCATGAAATTTACCATCTTTGTCATGAAATTTACCATCTTGCACCCATCCAGACCGGTTTATATTCATTCAAATACCAACTTATTTCGGAGTAATTATAATTGATAGGTGTCAATATGCCAGACACGAGCTCTTTGTACTGTATTAATTCCTTTGGTCTGGTCAAGCCCTGGTCCTGTCCAGTGTAGCTTCAGGGGGAATCTCTCCTGTGCTGCACAGCCCAGGCTCCACCTGGTTCTGATTAATTCCTCCCTGGTTGGATCTGCCCAGTGATGGCGTAGGAAACGCAGCAGAGGAGGCTGCAATTGAAGCCGTGGATTCATGGCCTATAAAACTAAAAGGTTATTATGGTCATCCACTCAGTCTTCCCCCTCTGGGCAAGGGGCACCAGATTTCTGAATTATTCTTTCTTTGTGTGTGTGATTTTAATGGAGAAAAGCATTCGATTTGGATTAAAATTTTCCAATGTGTTTGCCCAACTACGTCTCCTTACCACTGGCTTCTGTTCTCCCTTTGTCACTGCACTGCAAGCTCCAGTGTTAGCAAATGTCTGGTTCTCACCTGGTTATTTATAAGCTGTGATCAAGTAGCCTTTTAAATGTCTCTCTGATAACCTAAATACATTGAGCTCCTCAAGTCTTTCATTACAAGGAATTTTTTTTTTTCCAATCCTTTCATCATTCTCCTGCTTTCCTCTGAACCTTGTCCAATTTTTCATCAATCTCTGGAGTTGTGGACACAGTATTTCCAGAACTGGTAGCATCTGTGCCAAGGACAGAGGTAACACAGCCATACTCTGTATTTCTCTGGTGATATTCCTGTTGGTTGGATCAGATTTGTGTCTATCCTCTTGTACTCACAGCTCTTCCCAGCTCTACAGGCTCCTTTAGGCTGACTTCATATTTTTCCCCACTTACTACATGCTTGAGACTGAGATTTTACTCTATTTAATAGGTACAACATTGAATTTAATAAATTTTTATTCATCAAAATATTATGATTAACAACTAAAATACTTTCCAATATTCCTCTGCATTTTTAATATTACTAAAATTACCTTTATCCTCCCAAATTAATATTCCTGTTAAATTATATCTAGTTATCTTTGGCAAGATAATTTTCCATAAACTTATCTTCTCAGTGTTTTGATTAAAATGTACTAATATTCCTAGAATCCAATCCTTACTTTGAGATCAACACGAGGTTAAAATGCTTATAGATATTTAGGTCATCACATTTATTCTAACTAGTCCTAGAAATTTTTGCATAGCTCTCTTGAACCTCCCTAGTTTTTCAAGATGTATCAAAACTCCTCACTAACTCTGCAGACAGGTTCTCTGCCAAATGTATTAAGATACTCCCATGCAAATTATTCAGGTCTACCAATTTTTAAAATGTCTGGTTTTATTAGCTGCTATTTAATGTTCTCCTGCACAACTGCTGACACAGAGCTTCATCATACTCCTATGATATTAATACATCACCTATTTCCAAGAATGCAGAATAAAAGCATTTGTGTATGCCTTTACAAAAAAAATACTATTACAGAAAGTCCTAGTAATTTCCATTTAACAATTGAGCAAGGCAATTGTTAGGATTTTTCATTCATAATGTCATTTTAAAAATCGGT
>VYZU01048147.1:14787-36553 GCA_013401355.1 Ceyx cyanopectus | reverse complement strand
GGTTTTTTTTTTTAATAGCTGCCTTACACACTATTTTATTATTTCCAACTAATAACTAATAATATTTTATAATTTATTTTATAATTTCCAACTAAAGCACAGGAGGTTTTTCCTTACTAGTGACTTTTTTGAGATGTCCTTTGCAGTGCATTTAGTAGATTGAAGCTGTCAATCAAGTTTTTGCTTTAATACTTTTTCCAAATAACTGCTTCACACTCACTGTCAGCTTTGTAAAAGCTGTCTTAAATTAACAAATATAAACATTGATTTTAATTCATTTGCTCATAGCAAATATAAGCAAGTTTTAGCTATGTGCACATAAGCAATTAATTTTTAATACTCCGATTTCTCTGTTACACTGAACTCTAGTAAAGAATTCCTCAATATTGGATGCAGTTAGGGAAATTGTAATTTTTGATTTGTTTAATGTAGCTGATCTTTTATTATGGACACTGAGTTTTCCAGCTCATGGTAATATTATTCCATACCCCATAAGCATTTTTTCCATGTTCATCTATTTCATGCCCTGTATCAAAGAAATACACTTTAAAAATTAATATTCAAATACGACAGCATTAAGAATCTTTCAAACAGGGCAAAAAAGTGAGAATCTAAATGTCAGCCTGTTATAACTATAATTCCAATTACTGCTTCATAATAGAGCATGGCTTTAAAAATATTGACACAGTTACGGAGAGGTGTGAAAAATNGCAAATTATTCAGGTCTACCAATTTTTAAAATGTCTGGTTTTATTAGCTGCTATTTAATGTTCTCCTGCACAACTGCTGACACAGAGCTTCATCATACTCCTATGATATTAATACATCACCTATTTCCAAGAATGCAGAATAAAAGCATTTGTGTATGCCTTTACAAAAAAAATACTATTACAGAAAGTCCTAGTAATTTCCATTTAACAATTGAGCAAGGCAATTGTTAGGATTTTTCATTCATAATGTCATTTTAAAATGTCTTCATATTGTCCTCTTCTCCCTTTTGTCTTTGTGATCTTTGGCTTTCTTTAAAATGCTCTGTAAATATTTTTTTTTAATTTACATTAATTGCTAAATGTTCCCCTATTCTTCTCCCTTTTGTTTTGTATTTGTGTTTGGTTGGTTTTGGTTTGGTTTTTTTTTTTAATAGCTGCCTTACACACTATTTTATTATTTCCAACTAATAACTAATAATATTTTATAATTTATTTTATAATTTCCAACTAAAGCACAGGAGGTTTTTCCTTACTAGTGACTTTTTTGAGATGTCCTTTGCAGTGCATTTAGTAGATTGAAGCTGTCAATCAAGTTTTTGCTTTAATACTTTTTCCAAATAACTGCTTCACACTCACTGTCAGCTTTGTAAAAGCTGTCTTAAATTAACAAATATAAACATTGATTTTAATTCATTTGCTCATAGCAAATATAAGCAAGTTTTAGCTATGTGCACATAAGCAATTAATTTTTAATACTCCGATTTCTCTGTTACACTGAACTCTAGTAAAGAATTCCTCAATATTGGATGCAGTTAGGGAAATTGTAATTTTTGATTTGTTTAATGTAGCTGATCTTTTATTATGGACACTGAGTTTTCCAGCTCATGGTAATATTATTCCATACCCCATAAGCATTTTTTCCATGTTCATCTATTTCATGCCCTGTATCAAAGAAATACACTTTAAAAATTAATATTCAAATACGACAGCATTAAGAATCTTTCAAACAGGGCAAAAAAGTGAGATATAAAATGTCAGCCTGTTATAACTATAATTCCAATTACTGCTTCATAATAGAGCATGGCTTTAAAAATATTGACACAGTTACGGAGAGGTGTGAAAAATTTAAAATACAGAAGCCATTTGGGGCTTTTTTTTGTGGTAGGAGTAAAGTGTGAACTTGGACTCAGTGTTCTCTTGTTAGCCTGTGTTTATTTTCAGTATGATCTGCAGATTGCTCAGCTCAGTGCTTGCAGCAGAAATACAGAACATGCCAGAAATGCAGCTGCAATTAGAACAAGATATAAAATTCTGGAAATGGAGCCTGCAATTGCAGCCACTTTGAAGTCAGCAGCACTCAAACTGTTAGATTTCCATCAGTTTCTTCACAAATGCTGCTCCATATTAGGATGATTTAACTCACCACTAGCTTCATGGTAAAGTTCCCTAACTGGACCATAACTCCCAATTACCTCCATGGAGCTCCATGCAAATCCTATTAATTNGTCCTCTTCTCCCTTTTGTCTTTGTGATCTTTGGCTTTCTTTAAAATGCTCTGTAAATATTTTTTTTTAATTTACATTAATTGCTAAATGTTCCCCTATTCTTCTCCCTTTTGTTTTGTANTTCTTACTGCTAATTCAACCACTCACCATCTAAAATTAATTGGTGAGGTTGTAAGTATTTTATTAGCAAGAACACAAAATAAAGCACCTGTTTTCAAGTTTTTTTATGCTGGTACCTTGTGAATGTGTAGAACTGCCTTACATGTATGACAGTTTGAAAAGGAAGCACCAAACCTATTTGGAGAATGCAATCAGTATTAAATGCATTAAGAGTAGATTTGGCTTCAATACATAAATCCAGAGCCCCTGCAAGCATGGGAATTAGCTGCATTTTCTACACAGATTAGTGTAGAATTTTCTTACTATTTATTTTTATTCTATTTATACATACTATTTAAAATTTCTTACTATTTAATTTACATAAAACACATTAATTGAATTTGTTGTTGGTATTCTGCACCATAAGGAGAGTCAGGAAAAAAAAAATTCCATATAACCGTGCACGAGCGTAAAGTAAAATATGAGAAAATAGTGTATTTTACCAATCAGACAGATAAAATGGTTACTGGAGGATGTTCACAAGAGCAGGATTTGGGAGACACCAAGGCTGACTGGGCCCAGTGACCAATACACCCTGTCACCAGTACAAACCAGTCCTTGGGGCTGCCTGCCAGGGGAGCTGGGCTTTCTCTGCTCAGGATCTTTCTGCTCACACTGGGCTTTTTCTGGCAGCTTATGCCAGCCATCAGATTCACTGGAAACATGGAAATGATGTCTGGAGCTGTGCTGGGCAAGAGGAGTTGTTCAGCCCAGTGGCAGGAATCTGGCGGGGCCCTGGTCCCAGGAAATGATGAAGGCCTTTGTCAGCAGACAACAGGCTGAGCAAACTGCAGAGCACAAACTACTCCTCGGAGTATGTCTGGAGCACTCGGGGCTGAACTCACTGCCTCAGAGGCACCAGGAGGAAGCACAGGGAGGTTGTAAACTGTGGCCAGAAAATGAGGGATGTTTGTGCGAGGTCTGCTGCTAAAAGTGGGCAAAGAACACGGGAAAAAAAAAACCAAAATTCTAGAGTCCTCAAGTCCTGGCCGTTTTAATTAGTTTCAAAAGGTGCTATAATCCATCACACTTATTACTCCAAAGGGTTTTGTTGCTCGTGTAATAGTCTTCCAGAGGAGAGCATATTTGATGAGAGATTATGATAATATAGGTGGATTCTCAAACACAGATAATGAAGCAGGGAACTAAGAAGAGGTTGATTTGTTTAATGGATGTTCCATTTGATAGAAATAAGTGAAAGAGGATTTTAAAAGCAAGGAGCTAAAAAAAATAAAAATACTTTTAAAACCAGTGAAATAAAATCTTTCTGCCCTTAGTCATCCTACTACACAACCTTTCCTCAAACTCTGATTCAAGGGGTACAAGGGAGAGGTTTTAATATTATATCCTGTAAAATTAAAGATTTTAAAGCAGAACATTGAAAACGTGACTGAACCCCTTTGAGCTTTCAAGTTGGTCTTTTAAAACTTGGAAGAATTCTTTTTTTTTTTTGCTAATTCTTTGTTTTCCATCCAAAATAATCTGGAAGAATTACTTTTTTTTTTTTTTTTGCTACTTCTTTGTTTTCAATCCAAAATAATCTGGAAATAATAACCTGTAGCAGGAATTATATTAACGTATACCTGTAATAAGGACACAAACTGGTGGAAATATGTCAGTTGAGTCTCGTCTACTGGCAATCTGATCTTTACCTAAATGTGATCATTTCACACAAATTCTTTCAAGTGCCAAATGTTTGAGTTTCACTTAAAGGATTTTTTTTTTCCCTTTATAAATTGATGCATATACAGAAAGATAACTGAAAAGGATTAAGCAGAATTCTAATCCACTCAAAATCTTTGTGGCTAAATTGTTCCTAATAATCCCTCAAGCTATAAGCATCTCAGATATCTAGAGAAAATTATTTTATTCTTACAAACTCAGTGCCTCAAGATGCTACAAAGCTGGTCCACAAACCCTGGTTATCTGGTTCTCTCAGGAACTGGGGAATCATGAGCAACGCTCAATTTTCTGGCGTGAGAGGCTTTCTTCTTCCCCTTTCCCCTAGCTTCAGGGTCACATTTTCCACACCAATTGGCATTCTGTGGTAGGTTTCCCCTCTGCTGCTCCACATCAGTGCTGCTCTGCGTGGGGAGCTGCCACCAGTGCCAAGGGCTTGGCTCCCTGTGCACTCCAGAAAGGCCCCAGCGAGGGACAGAGCGTTTCGGTCGTGATCCATCAGGCGGATCTGAGAGGAGCTGCTTGCCCTGAGAGAGGATAGGCTTTCGAGACATATGGTGCTAGAATGGGGGGGTGGGGATTTTTCACTTCCAATCCACCCATTCCGGATGAGAGGGACTGAGCTAATCCCCTGGTGTATGGTGCACTGCATCTAGCTACGGAAGCAGCGTTAGGATGGAATTTATGGACTCTCGAAATTGTTTGCCAGGAAATGTTTACTAGCTATGCACAATAAACGACTGCGAAAGTGTACTCCTGTGTTTAATAGGAGATGGTTATTTCTTTATAGAAACCCAACAAAACAACAGCACAACAAAGATAAGCAGAAAAGAACAAAACAAAACCCAAGAACTGAGCAATGAGCGTTCATATCCCTGGGATTTAATTGGAGAAAGTCTGGCCGGCTACAAATTGCACGGGGTAAACTTATGGCATGAACCCATGGATGCATGTCATGCCTACATAATAGAAATTATATTATTTTTAGAGCAAAATATTCTCAACATCATGTCAAGGTATGGCTTAAAAAAACCCCTCATAAGCAGAGCTGCAGGGGGTGATCCCTAATGAAATGACTGGACATCTGTAAGGGAGGATTCCGTGTGGACTCCCCAGAGTGGGCAGACAGCTTCCCAGTTGAGAAATCACACAGGCAGCTTTGGATCGTGAGCTGCAGTCATGGGATTCTGCTCTGTGATGGGACCTTCCATACAGCTCACCCTTGTGCCGGGGACTACTGTACAGTTTTATAGGGTGTGTTAGATTAGATACATTCCCAAACATTTTACTAGGAATTTGCTAGGAAGCAAACTCAGAACTTTGTCTGGTAACCTGTGCAAAGAGCTTTCTCTGCTTCTTCATTTGCTTGAATGCGAGGCTTTCTGTTTTTGCAAGATGCATCTATGATCTCTCCCTATTACTAAAAGAAAGTAGGTATTAATTTAATCTGTTTTAAGCGTACATTAAGAATTTGAGCCTGGAGTTATGGTCAGATTTTTGCATGTTTGAACACTCTTTTTCAGCATGTGTGTGTATATACATACAGTATGCTGGTCATGAGAGGATTTTCAAAGTTTAGTAAAGCAATGCATTTTCTCTGTTTGCACTTTCTGCAAATAGAAATAACTTCTGCAGAAAGGTATACTTTCTCCCTTGCTCACTATCAATATAACAGAAGAGAATAACTGATAAAAATGAATGACAGAAAATTTTAAGTTGGACATCTCTGCTGCGTTCTGTAGCAGATCATTTAATGATTTTAGTGTGAGAAAAGAATTTGAAAATGCATTAACAAAATATTTTATCCACCAAGACTCTTTCATACACGTTTGTTTCAAAATTCAGTTTTCAGTGGGTTTTATTTTTGTAACCACAAGGAACAGTATTTATGTTTGTATATTCATTTAACTTCTGAAAATTGCTGTTACAGTCCAACAATGAAGTTGGTCCTGTGAGGTCAATGGGGAAAAGATTCAGCACTTCTCAAGGTCAAGGCTGAAGACGTTCATGTTGTAAAACATTTAAAGGATAAATAGTTTCTCTAAAACATTTTCTAAGTCTCCAGCAGCTGATCACAGTAGTAAAAATAGGAACGCACTATTTGCAATAGTACTAGAGGTAAAAAGCAGTGGTAAGAAAGCAGCATTACAAATATCTTGGTGACAGCAAAACTTTATACAAATGGCATTTGTCTGTTTGGATGCTCTGTGAGTGCAGGATTCATATCATGGCATATTCGTTTTCATTCCAACTTGATTGAAATGAAAGATCTTTAGATAACATTTTAAAGCATATTGTAAATATCCACCTCAGCTTAATCCTACTGCCTACAGCTATGAGATGAAAACTCCAAAATGCTCCCAAAGCATTTACCTGGGCAATGTCTGCTTTACTAGCTTTAGTAGGAGTTGTACATCACTGAGGAAAAGCAAAGCTCTCCGTGTGACATCGCCAGGAACTGACATGTCTCGTGCCTTTCTCTTTCATTAGAGACATGCTATGCCTCCAGATGCTGCACTCTGAATTTAGGGGCATATACTGCTCTTGCACAAATAAGAGTTGCAGATGTTACGAGTTAATTCCGTTTTGTTGTGTTCTTTTGCACAGGACGTTTTGAAACAGTTAACTGGAAAATACTTTTCATTTCCCATCTCGTGTAGAAATAACCTTGGGTTATTAAAGAAAAACTAAATCCCTAAGTGATGCGTTCTACAGCTCGAGTGCACAAATGTGTGAAGTTCATGGACAAAATGCCTGTGAGGGAATTGCACAAATCCAGCCAGGATTGTGCTGCATTTTGCATTTGTGTCTCAGCTGAAAAGCATGCCAAATCCTACACTTCTTAGCTGCACGGAGCCACAGTGCTAGGCACTTTCTCTTTGGAAAAGAAAGGGTAGGAATAAATGGGCTTCGTGATTCTGTTGTGAGTATTTAATATAATTATATGAGATAGGCATCATTGAAAGGAGGAAGATGGCTCCTGAGAGAGATTGGGTGCACCAAAGCCCAATAAATATACTTTGATCATGTGGAAGAGCCTGAGACATCCCCTGGCTGGAGCAGTTGATTGCACCCACCACAGCCCCATCTGCTTTGTTCCAAAGGACACGCAGCTGTGGTGCCTAATAACACACAGCAAATACAAATGTCTTGGAAAGGTTCCTTTCAATCAGGAGAATAATATAATCATGGCTCATCAATAAAGCTGCACTCCGTTTTGGGCAAATAAAACAAAACAGAGTTCATACGAATAAAGTTTTGGAGGGTATGGCCCCTGGACCTTTCAAGACAGTTAAGGACGTGACTTACTTTAAAAAAAAATCTTTTTAACATCAGTATTTTTACTGATGCCAGCAAACTTAACATAGTTTCCCAAAACAGAATTGTTGAGGCAGATACAATTTTATCTTTTGGTGATGTTTCTGCAAATGAAGTTCTTCTTGGCATTAATTTTTTTTTGGGAAATAAAGCTTGGGTTTCTTCCTTTTCTTATTATTTCACCAGCCCTAATTTCACCAGCCAAAACCCTAGTTTAATCTAAAATTATCATTTCAAACAAATGTTACTTCGTATTTAATTTCTCCCATCCGTTATCTGTTGTTAGCATTATCTGCTATTAGTAAAATAAATTTTAGTAAAATAAAGTACATGCAGTTTTTAGCTGTGTTTCCTACAGCTATTATTAATTAAGGTTCCAATGCTGCAAATGCTTCTAGGCAAGCACACTGCCATGAATGCAAACAGGACTCATGAAAACGTAGTCCTCCCACATGAAACTGGTGAAATGAATGGAGCCTGAGCTCTTCAGGGCACTGAATCTTTTTCTGTTGGGAATATTAGCTAGCACACTAGCTAGTTAGGGAGTTCTGCTCCAAGTCTAGAGCTCATCAGGCTGTAAATCATAAGCAAACACACCTGCAAAGTAAGTGGCATAATCCCAGCAGCCATTAAAACCTAGTTATTTTGTGTGTATTTATTCTTGATGCACATTCATGTGTCTTTTTCTCCCACCAGAGCAAAGAAAATCAGCAATTACTAGGAAAAAACCACTCTAAGTGGTATTTTACTCATTAATGTGTGAAAGAGGTGATGAAGATTAGTGACTTATCACTCTCCCAACATCCCCTGATGGAGGCAGAATTATTAAATATGCCCCCTGCTGCTGGTCCTGCAAGGGTCTGGAAATATCAGCCAGGGGACAATAAGTATTTTGGGTAATGGTAGGTGTTTTTTCCCTGTTCTGATCTTCATAATGTAAGCACGTTGTGTATTTACTTAGTAAACGGGTATAAGTCATAGTTTAAAACATTTGATGCACAAAGATTGGAATCATCTGTATTTTTTTTTTATTCTGGGGACTAAAACTTGAAGTCTATAGTCAGCAAAATATGACTGTGTAGGCCAGTGAGAAGCAAGCATTGCTGAAATGCAGAGTGCTGAAAATACACTTTGCCTTCTGTGCACAATTATGGCTTGAATTTTCAGTGGGGGCGGTGGTAAAATAGCTTTTGAATGCATGCACAGATCAAAATCCACAATGCAAATTATATCAAAGAATAAATTAATAATATGTATAAATAATAGCCGTTTTATTTTGTGATTGGTAATTTTAATAGGAGAATGGACTGACTTTAGTGTCTAACTGTCCAGATTTGGAGAAAACAAAACGGAAAACATATTTTTTCGGGCATAAATGTCTTAAATGTCCATGCACTTTGAATCCATTTCTAAATACAAATGAAAGCGAAGTATTATTAAAGTATCCTACAAAGCCTGTCATATTTTTTGTTAGTTCAGCATTCTTAAGTAGAGATAATACTAGAAAGAATGAAACAATTGTTAAATTGCAATATAACATTTGGGAAACAAACAGTATTGTGCAAGATGGTTCAGTTTGCAAAGAAATTCTCTATTTAAAGCAAACACACACCAAAGTTTCAAAGAGAACTTGTTCTGGGGATTTTGGGTATCTAATGAGGAGTGCAAGCTTCCCATAGCTTAAATCTACAAGCATTCCTGAAACATCATAGTTCAGGTGTGAAGCCTCACGTACATGAACCATTTTAATAACTGGTTGGTTTATTTAAATTAAATAGGAAGCATAAACTATTTAACTGGTTAGAGTAGGCTGGCAATTTAAAAACTTTAATGATGTAATGCAAACTTGTAAATAATTCAGTGAGGGCCTCATAGTCCAGCACAACTTTTATGTAATACACTAAATTGCTGGCATAGCTTTAAAATTTGTAATACTTTGTGAAAATTAGAAAAGAATCCATGTGTGTATGGGAGAAGTAGCCAAAAATATGAATTCAGGGTTAAAGTTTTTATAGGTGTGTTATACTCTTTAAAGCAATAATTGTCTCTGATAAGTGTTAAACCATGGCACATGTAAATGCTAAAAAAAAAATAATAAAAAATAAATGGAAGTACAGCACAGAAGTGCAAATTAAAGCTACGTGGTATGTGTTGTGGTAATTTCTCACAGAAGGGAAAAAAAAGTTTTATTGCAAAGTATATAGAAAATACCGTATAGCGTTGGATTATAAATGGCAAATATGATTATAAATGGCAAATATGATTATCATCATTCTTAACTAGTCAGGGATATTCAGTATTTTTGATAAGTCAGTCGAGCAATGGCGTGTTTTCTGTGCAAGGATTTTCAGTTAAGGCATTCCAGCATCTCTGCAATGATGTATAATCCCCAGGCTTTATGACTGCTTGTATCTGTAGGTTTCCATTGCAGCACAGGTACCAAGAGAAACGAATTCTATTGCTTCCAGGGGACTTAAACAGGCAAAATTTGGGGAGGAAAAAAAAAGAAAAGGCTGAAAATAAACATACATCTGTTGTGAATCTGGATTGACTCTAAGGTTAAATAATGATTCCTGCCTTCACCAAATTGCCATGGAAAAATACGAACTGATCATAATTACAGCACAATAAAACCTCGTCCTCTTGGTTGGGTAGGCTCTTGAGTACAATAAAATCTTTGGCTAAAATAAACTGAATTCATATTTGTAAGCTTTCTCTTAACAGTAAGGAGACTATTTGTAAATGGCATAAATTGTCATCTTTTTGCTGACTTCAACTGAGTTATGAGAATTCATCCCACTCAAACAGTGGTCCCCAAGTACAGGCATAGTGTGATGTGCCTGCTGGAAGTGTGCAAGCTGCACACTCGAAAGAACTCTTCAACAATCCTGCTCACATTCTGATAAATGTGCAGGAAGATGGGGCTTTTAGACTTCAGCATAAAGAAATAAGCAAGCCTAGAAAAGTCCTGAAGAGGAAGAATTGTACACTGCTTCCTTCAGGTCAATTTTAAATTCTCTCTTTCGCCATAAATTGTAAGTTAAAAAACAGCAACAGAAAAACCCAACACAACAAAACGACAACAACAAAATACCTCAACCAAAATGCCACCAAAAAAACCACAAAATAAATGCGAGTATTAATCCATACACGAAAATATAAGAGATGTTCCAAACTGTGTTGGCTCCAGATGGGTTTACGAGTTAACTCTTTTACTGTTTTCACATATTTAAAACATTCTATTTTTTCACTTGCTGTTATAAGCTTTGGGAAAACTTGCTGGCATTGATTTAAGTTATGCTTTTGTACCACATGTAGGTCAAACCCACATTCTGAAAAGATACACGAATTCAATCATTAAAATGGAGAGGTAATAAGTGCTTACTCTTCAGCAATTATTTCACCGAGAAGCTTTGCACTGATGCTTTAACTGGAAAGGTAATTTTTTTTAGGAAATATGGGTATCCTATAGCCATTGTTATTTGATAATTCAGCACAGAAAGGTTTTGGATCATTTCAGTAAGCATTTGAAGTTGTTTATTTGCCTCAGCATTAATTGCCTCTCTTCGCATTCTCCTTACACAGTTTAAAATGAAAGCAGAACGCTTTGTAGAGATTTCTATTTCCAGTTCTTGAGTGCTTAAAACCTCTTAGGAAAGAAGTAGTAAGAGCACTTCATGTAGGACTTGTGTGCTTATCTGGGGACTCAGGAGCCCAAGGTCCCGAATATTCGCATTTCATTAGGGAGTTCATGGCAAACAGCTCCTGTGCCATTGTAACTTCGCTATTGCCTCCTTTTTGTTCCTCTTCACCTTTTGGAGCCTCTCCTACCTCTCCCTAAAAAGCGCTCTTTGGCTCCGTCTCTTATTTCTCTTGGAAACCCAATCTTTCTCCCTCCTCCTCGCACCCTCTCACTTTCTTCATTGTGCTTCGCTTAGTTCACTTTTTAATCCTACGCGAGAAATCCTGTGCGGTCATACCCTAGAATGAAAAAAACAAAGCAAAACAAAACAAAAAAAAGGGATTTTCACACTGGCTTGGGGTTGGGACTTCTCCGGCCCCTTCGCAGCTGTGGCGGTGTCAGGGCTTCGGAGGCAGCGGCCCTTGCAGGAGGGCTCCTGGCATCCCTGCCCCCCGCCCGGCCCCCGCGGCGGGCGGACTGACGGCAGCAGGTTGGAGAGCTGCGGAGGGCAGCGTGCGGTGCGGTGCGGTGCGGGGAGGTGCTGTGGGGGGGATGGGGTGGAGAGGCCGCCCCGCCACTCTCCGAGCTCCCACCTGGGGCCGCCCGCGTCTGGCCCCGCCGCCCGCCCCCGCACAGCGCGGGCGAGGAGCCGCCTCAGGGCCGCACCGCACCGCACCCGCAGCTCTCGCGTCCCGCTGCTCCGTGGCACGGCGAGTTAGCGAAGCCGAGAGGAGCTCAGCCCTTCGCTTCGCTTTGTACTCCTCTCTTTTAATATTAGAGCACATATTGAAACGATAAACACAATGAAAAGCACAAAATATTTCATCAGTGTGGTAACTGTATATTTCCTTTATTCTGAAGAAATATCAAGTTTTGAACGGTGGACACAGGCAGAAACTTCTGCTTCGGACGCCACTCTGGTTTTAAAGCCCGCGTTGTAATACAGTTACATCTAAATACACATATTTTAAAGCGTTACGTGTCAGAAAAAGGGGGGGAAAAAGGTCTTACCGTTGCAAGACTGCTGCAGGTTCCAGCTCAGTCTGAAACTGCAGGGAAAAGTGGGGCAGCTGCTGAACAAAAGTTTTAGATTTTTTTTTTTTAGAAAGTCTGCAAAACTAATTTCCCACAAAATAGGACTCAATTTCCGTTTAAGAAACCAGCTCTTGCAAATCATACAATTTCTGATATTTTCCACTAGCAATTGAAATTCATTTTATCTTTCGCACATGGACCAAAGAACTTAGACTGGAATTGCAGGGGCGCGAAGCGTTTCCTTTTTTTATTTTTGGTGGGTTTTTTTATTTGTTTTTGGTTTTTAGTTTTTTGTGGGTTTATTTTTTTATTTTATTTTTTTGTTGTTAATTTTGATTTGGGAGGAGGATGAAGAAGGACCAGCGAGGAGGAAGGGCTAAGAACCAAACGTTTCTGCAGTGCGCACCTCTGGTCAGTGATTAATCAATGCGTTATCCCAGTTCAAACCAGTGCCAGCTGCCTCCATTCATCCACCACACGCGTGTCCATTAAATAAAAAGGCCAAGCCCAGGCTCCCCAGGTTTGTCCCTCTTGAGCCGCTAAAGACCCCAACGAAGAAAATGAAGATACAGGAAATAAAAATGACGCGAGTTCTGCTGTTGAAGGGACAGAGAGCAAGAAGGGAAACTTTTCTTTATCCGGACAGAGGAAGGGAAACTCTTCTTTCTCCGGATAGATTTGATTCCCCCCCCCTCCCAGTGAGCGCCGGTGGCTTCGTTGCAGAACCGACCCCTGATGCTGGGGCTGTGCGTGAGGTGCTTGCGGGGAGCCGGGACGGTGGGTGCGGGAGGAGCGGGGGATGGCAGCGCCCGGCCCCGACCCGCGCAGCCCCGCACGTGGCCTCGGCCGCTTGCGCGCCGGGTTGCGCTTCACCCTCCCACCTGGGCGCGCAGGTGAAGCTCTTCCCAGCGCCCTCCGGCCCCCGAGTGAAAGGGGCGGTGGTAGCCCTCAACCCCCCTCCGTCACCCCACGGGAAACCCCGCGGATTTCGCGTGGCGTCTTTCCCGCGCTGCCCTGTCCGCACCCGGGGGGCAGCGACGACCCGCGCGAATGCGGGGGTACACCCGCCCCTCACCCGCTGCCCCGCCGACTATCCCCTCTGGGGGGGGTGCGGGAGTTCCCGCCGGCCCGGGGCAGCCCCGGCGGGGGCCGAGGAGGGAGGCGGGCTCCCCGCGGCGAGCCCGGGGGCAGGGAGGGGCGGGCTGAGCCCCGCGGAGCCGAACCCCCCTCCCCCGCTGAGCTGCGGGTGCCCGGGGCGCGGGCGCGCAGGGCTGCTGCCCGCTGACGGAGCGGCTCGGAGCGGGGACGGGGCTGTCGTTTTGGAGGGAGTTTGCATGTGGTCAGTGCTGTGTTGCTAAGCCAGCCCCCATCTCACATTACACACTACTGTATTTATAACCTCTCGGAGCTGTTTCCCCCTTCAAGCAGTTCTCTGGGACCACCTTCTATTGGCTTCAACCTCTCCCACTTCTTGACATCTGAGCAACGCTGAGAAAGGCTCATCTAAGGTCCGAGTGTTTACGCAGCGGAGACTGGCCACTAGGGCTAAAGACCTGGATTATTTGAGCTCGGCTGCCTGCTGCAAAGTCTGTCGTTGCCGTTTTGGAAAAAAAAAAAAATCCCAGCCCCCGATCTGTTTACAGTGAAAGTTGACAAAGGGTGGTGAAGTTGGATCTTTCCTAAACTCTCCTGCCTGGAACCTGAGACTTGCATGCCATGGATCACACGCTCTTTGGCTGCCTGCGCAGCCCCCATGCCACCGCGCAGAGTTTGCACCCTTTCTCCCAGTCTTCTCTTGCCCTGCATGGAAGATCTGACCACATGTCCTACCCTGATCTGTCTTCTTCTTCTTCCTCTTGCATAATAGCGGGATACCCCAATGAGGAGGGCATGTTTGCCAGCCAGCATCATAGGGGGCACCACCACCATCACCATCATCACCACCACCACCACCAGCAACAGCAGCACCAGGCTTTGCAGACGAACTGGCACATTCCTCAGATGTCGTCTCCTCCCGCCGCGGCCAGGCACAGCCTCTGCCTTCAGTCTGACTCGGGAGGACCCCCGGAGCTGGGCAGCAGCCCCCCCGTCCTGTGTTCGAACTCTTCCAGCCTGGGCACTAACACCCCCACGGGGGCAGCGTGTGCGCCAGGGGACTATGGCAGGCAGGCTCTCTCCCCGGTGGAAACAGAGAAGAGGTCCGGCAAAAGAAAAAGCGACAGCTCAGGTAACGGCTCGGGCTTTCCCCTGCGGGGCGGGACCCCGGGCGAAGGGTGCCGGGGGGAGCTGCGCTGCCGGGCCCCGGGCGGCTCGGCTCGGCTCGGCCGGGCAGGGCTGGGCTCGGCTGGGCTTGACCGGCCCCGGCCCGGCTCCGGCCGCCGCGGTGCTCCCGCCGTCCGCTGACACTGGGCTGGTCGCTCCTTTCCTCATAGGCGCTCTCGGAAACGTCATCATGAAAGTAAGCTTTATTAGGGCTACGGGGGGAGAAAGAAAAAAGGAGAAATCCAGCACGTGATAGAGCATGAAATCAAGGTGGTGAGGAGGGAGTTTCTCTACATCCAAAGCGAGAAATATTTGGAGTTTTGGTGAGGATTTTAGCATCTGGCCCCGCGTCCCCCTCCCCCCTTGCCCGACACGCCACCTCTGCTTCGAAATTCAGAATATAGCGCGCGCTTTCCCTCCCCTCCGCCCCTTTGCTGCGGAGCTGACGGTGGTTCCGAGGCCGTTGTCCAACGCCTGCAAACTGCCTTGGAAGCGGGGAGTCGGGAGCGTAGCTGATGCCTTGTTAAGCTCTAGGCTTAGGGTGCGCCTGCATCACATCCTCCGAGTGTAGGGACAGCGCGTAAACGGGGGTTTTAGAGAGCTGCTTCATTTCTGTTTGCTGGGAGCAGGGTTGCAGGGAAGGAAGGAGCTGTCTGACTTTTAAAACCATTGCAATTCTTACTTAAAGAAGAGTGAAAAAACTTGTAGACCTGCAGTCGTTCTAGGTTGATGATTTGTCATCAATGCAGAAAAACTTGTAATAAAATTAGCTTTTTAGAACGGCAAAGCCTGTCCAAGTCCCACTCTGACAAAAGCCATTTGGTGAGGGGACTGATGGCACTGCCGTGAGGGCACGAATAAGCCCAGGGGTCATAAAAAATACACTGAGACAGGCAGCAGGCACTTGAGAAAGCTCAAGAGTCTGAAAAGTCAAGAGCAGGCGTAGCGAGCTGCCTGTTATCGAGGAAGAGAAAGTGAAAGGCTTTTCCAGATACTTGTGAAGTTCACAAATGAAACCGTGACCTCTTTTAACTCAAAATGTGAAAGTGAGTGGAGTAGGAGAAACTATTTTTAAAATGACCTTCAAAGAGACGGTGATTTTCTTCATTGCCCATTGCATTCAGAAACGTGCGCAGCCATTCCAGATGGGTTGAGCTGAATTTCATCCTCCGTAGCTGATACACAGGCTGAAAGCACGAAAAGCCGTGTTTAATTGAAACACTGCTGGAGAAATCTATTGTTGCTTCTTCGTTGCATTTTAGGGGATAAAATGGATTCTGTGATTTCATGGGTTTTGTACGAGCAGGGCTAAAATGTGAGTCCCCGTTACTAGTGGGGAAACAGCGAGATCCATGTCAGTGTAAGGATTTATTGTGTTTGACCATCTATTCAAAGCTGAAGGAGGAAAGGAACTTGGTCTCTTTCACTGTCAGAGTGAAGGTAGCTGTATCGCTTTCTGTTCATTTCATTTTGCAATGCAAACCAAAAAAAAAACTTAGTGGAGAATGTCCCAAACTCTGCCTTGAGGTGACTGGAGACTTCCACTGGATTTCGTGGACAGGGATTCAAACCTTTAGCCATGGGCATGTTTATCTTGCACTGTGCTCCTAGGCTCACTTTCTGAGACTTCCCAAAGATCAAGGCAGGTAACTATTTTCTCCTCCATTTCACTCAGAAAAAAATACAGCGTCCATCCACACAATTGTGAGTCTCTTAAACTGAAAATAGGCATCTTCTGACAACTGGGCAGCTGTTGCATCTTCATTTTTTGTCTTCAGGAAAAGCCTGAGTTTTGGACTGAACATTTAACCCCACCCCTTTATTAAATCTGAACTCTGGTGCTAGATACTTAATACTCATAAAATATGGCAGCAAGGACAGTTTTTATGTTGCCGCTTTTCCATGTTTGTCATCCGTAATTGCCCCTTGTTTGATTAAAAACCATCCCCTTTGCTTTCCATTAATTTTCTTTTTAAAACAAATTACTGCACTTGAAAGAATTTCATCCATGCCTTTCCTACTTTTTGGAGACATATTCATCACACTTGCACCTACTTCAATAGGTGTTTGTATAAAATCCTCATAGTAAATAACTAAGAAGTGTAGAGAGACTGTTTAAGTTTCAGTGCCAGGATTTTGAGACAATTATTTCCTCTCTAGCTTATTTACAGATATATTTCCTCTTCTTAAGCATATCACTTAAAGCCACAGAATGTTCATTCTTTTCTTGAGCACTGAATCTGTTCCATGTTTCAGAGCTGAATTAACCTTAGGGTTCCCCTCTCTTGCACTCCTCTGCTTTTATTTCTGAATGTTGAAGATTAGGAATGTTCATTCATAAAGCTGAGTTCAGAGATAGTTTAAAGAAAGTAAAATGTGAACATTCCTTGTATAATTTATTTCCCAAGCTAATAACCATTGCTTAGCCATACAGATACTCTGAAAATTTCCCAGCACAGATCCCCCATTTTATTGATTCGTGAAGATGGCGGGAGTGTATTTTTTTAAATTTATAAAGAAAAATCCAGCAGGCAAGCAGAGTTTTGGTCGATGGGCTGTGTGTTTGTTCCTCTGCTTGCTTTTCTTCTTTGCTTTTTTTTTTTCCCCCTGGAATTCACATATTGCAGGGGAATGGGAGGATGGAAATATTTTACATCATGCTCTCTTACGCTTTGTTTGGGATTGAAAAAGCAAGGCGAAATGTGTTCTCTGTAGTATCTCCACAAACTATCCTGCTTACAGTTTTCTTCTGCCCTAACCCAGTTGGGGAAGTTCCCTTTGATGATACCGAACAGGCTGCTACAGAACAGGGTGAAATTGTCAACTCTTCTGATGGAAAGGACTGAGCAATGCTGCTTGCTTAGCAATCAGCTCCTGCATGCTCCAGCTGTCAAGTGGCTCCAGGTTTTGTAGCTGTGCTCCCAAGATCTGCAGAACCTTCTCTGCAACCTGCCCGGGCACAGAGGTGGGGCAGAACCCAGCCAGCTGGAGTGGTTCAGGCAGATATAGATGCTCCCATTTTGCAGTGCACGATGGCATCTGCGTCTGTGCCTTCGTAACTCGGCTCCGAGAACCTCAGGGGTGTAAGGAGGGAAAAGGGGATACTAAAATTGAGGATAAGTTGCAAATAAAATAGCTTATTTTCAAGTGCACTAATGGTCAGAATGTGCTAATGAGGTGCGGATGAAAACCATGCTGAGTGTGTAGGAAACACACTCAAAACACTGGAGTGGTTTGTTGCTTTGTGCTAGGAATTGTTCTATGTGGAGGGAGTATTGTGGATTTTTCTAATGCTCCCCTGCTCAATACTTGCCCGTGACTTTTGAGGCCATTTTATTTCTGTTTTTTTATAGAGTAGGTTTTGATTCTCAGACAATAAAGAACATATCAAATGCAAAATTACCACTGCGATCTTCTGAGTTGGGTTACTTAGGTCCAAGTTTTCTTAAAACCTCAGGAGAAAAGCATATGAATGCCTATATAAAAATTGTAGGTTTATTGAGAAATATGAAAAGAAAATGAATCTGGTAGCCTTAAGGAAGTCTAAAATGCCATGGCAAAAGAAAAAAAAAATATGCTGAGAAGACTAGGATGCTGAGGACTGTTGAAGGAGTTCTAAGCAATACAGCTATTCAAACAATATATAAATATAAGTAAATTTTATTCCAGTTAAAGTCTAATGCAATTAAGTGCATGCCCCCCAGTCATGAGTAGCCTTTTAATTTATTTATTTTTTTTAAATTAAAAAAAAAAAAAAGTTTTACATGGGAAAATGTTTTTATGTGGCACAGATTCCCAAGGAAGGGCTAGCAGGTAACGACAGCTATTCATATATTTGATATTTCCAATAGTATCATGTAGAAGCACTGCTGTTAAACCTACACAAACATTTCAGGAATCCAGTGTTTCAATAACTGTTCTGCTGGTTTTTGTTCATTGACAAAACATAAAGAAACCAAAGCTCTTCTTTATTATTTTTTTTTTCCCAGTGTTTAACATCTTTTATAACCTACCTATCCTCAGCATGCAAGCAGTAAAATGTTACATTTCCAGGGAATTTATTTTAACACGTCTAAATATCATAAATCATAGGCACTGGTTTTAAATGGTTTCTAAAAAGCGGGTCATTGTGATAAATGATTATAAATACTGTGAATTCAGGGGTTTTGATGACTTCTGACTGGTTTCTGAAACACATCAGCAAGAAAAATGAGCTGCACACTTGTAGTCAAAAAGCACTGTGTAACTGATTCATCAATATGTCTGTGCTTTTCAGCGTGGTTGTAAACGGAAGCAAGAAAAAGTAGATAATAAGGCTTAGTTTTTCTGCAAAGAGTTAATTCGTTTGATACCCATATGAAACATCACTTACCTGAAAAAACCCCCAAACCAAATACACACAAAAAAAAACCCCCAACAAACACCACAAAAAACCCCCTTACCTTTGTAGATTCCATAAATGAAAAAGTTTCAAATCTGATGAAGAATAATCATAATTTTAGGAGCAAACTTCTAAAGCTGATTGTTTAGGAAATCTTGGGCTACTTAGTGAGCTACTTGCTGAGTAATTGCTTGATGAAAATTTGCAATATATTCACTTTCACTTTCAAGAAATAGAATTGGGAACTTTTCTAGGATTGTAAAATTATAAATACTATTTTGCTGATACATTCTCAGAATTCTTTGCCCATACCCGAAGAGTAATTCTCTGTGGATAGAAAATAAATATGGCCTCTAAATAGGTATTTCTGGCTCTTTCTGTATCTATAATTCAGTAGGATTTACACTTCCCCTCCCCCCCCACGCTGTTAGAAACATCGGGGTCCCAATCCAGCCATTCACAAATGTTTTGGTTTTTTTTAGAAGATCTAATGGAACTACTGAAGTGTTCAAAGTTTTTTAAGCTTTTGGAGCTTAATTTTGTTTTCTCTGTTTTAAATCTTTGGAACAGAAATGTAATTGCATGTAATTCTTTTCTTATTTGGTATTAAGCACTGTCAAGGATCCCAGCCTTCAAAGCAAAGGCACTGAGGGGGCTGGATGAGCAAGAAATGTGGTANTTTTTTTTTAGTAGGCTTTAAAGATTTGCAGATCTGCATGGCCAGTTCTCAAGTGTTGCTGGTGGCAGGGTAGGGGGAGATGGTGGGCAGCACCATCCAGAGAAAAACCCAGAAAAAACCTTCCTGCCACCACTCAGTGGGGCAATCTCTCACCTCTACCAGCATGGGGTCTGTGGCTGCATGGCTGTGCACAGAAAGAAGTAATTTGACTTCTGGATTGATTGCCTAGAGTTTCTGATAACCAGGTAGCTGCTTTTCTGTTGTATTCACNACTTAAACTAAATGCAGGAGATATGGACACATGGGGATTATAGAGCCAAATATTTTGGTAGTATCTGAAAAAAATCACTAAAACCGTTTTAAAAATAACGGTTACATTTCAGGTTTTTTAAACCACTGTTGCATGGTAGGGAAAGAAAAATGCTTTATAATTCTTACAGATATTTCTTGATTAAAAAAAAATAGGATTGTTTGAGCGTTGTCAATTTGTCATTTTATAAATATAAATTGAATTTTAATATCCTCGGTTTTGATGTTCGAGGGTAAAATTTGCCCTAACGTATCTAGCATAAGAATCTTCTCTGGAATTTCGTGCAGCAAGTAATCAGATTCCAGATTTTTCCTCAGGCTTGTCCCTTTTAGACATGCTAATTATTAATTATTAATTGAGCTGTTAATTTGCATATAGTTTGGAAATACTCATTCTCTAATGCCATGGCGGCTTGAGACGCTGCATCTTTGGAGTTCTCAAGAGTAGGATTGAGCTCTGTGTCTTGAAATTCATGGGAAGGTGACAACATTATCTTTGCTGCTGTTCTGCTAATATAGAAATATATATATTTATAATATTTATAATCTGATACTGCTCACTCGATTATTGCTTTCAGCAAATAGTGTTACACGGCGGTGTCAATGATTGCTGTAGCATCTTTCTTTAGGTTGCAAAATATTTCTACTAAACAGTTTTGCTGGTCTCTGGAAAGTTAGCAAAATAAACCTGGTTTCATCTGGTAGAACGAGCAAAAGTTTAAATCCACAAGTAAATTGTAGTTATGGTGGGTTTGGGTTCAATCCCTGTTTTTGCTGTTACCCCATGTCCTTGTTCTAATGCGCTCAAGAATGCAACTTGAAAGGAAGCAAAAGGAAAATAATATTAAAAAAATATAAATAGTTGCATATGTCACTAATAAGGTTTCTAACTAGAGTGGTGTGATGCTGGAGAAGTATGATCAGCAGTGCTGGAGGCTGCTTCATTACACCAGTGAACCCAGCCTTGTGATCTGGCTTCAGCCTGTGCCCTCTCCTTTTATGCCTCTTTCCCCAACCTACACAATGGCAATGCCAGTGTTTTCCTTCCACTTGTAAAGTGCTCTAAGCTTTTCTTTAATGAAAAGCTTTGTGTGCATGCACATGCTTTTTTTTTAGTAGGCTTTAAAGATTTGCAGATCTGCATGGCCAGTTCTCAAGTGTTGCTGGTGGCAGGGTAGGGGGAGATGGTGGGCAGCACCATCCAGAGAAAAACCCAGAAAAAACCTTCCTGCCACCACTCAGTGGGGCAATCTCTCACCTCTACCAGCATGGGGTCTGTGGCTGCATGGCTGTGCACAGAAAGAAGTAATTTGACTTCTGGATTGATTGCCTAGAGTTTCTGATAACCAGGTAGCTGCTTTTCTGTTGTATTCACTAATAGTTTGAATTTAAAAAAAATACTGATGTAATTGTGTTGGATGCACGGGGTCTAGTCTTTTATGTATTTTAAAGTGTTCAAATTACTAAAAAGTTTGGGTTTTTTTAATTAAATAGTGTGTAAATACACGCTAAGGGAAGTTTCACCTGGTAGATACTGATGCAAAACTCCCACTGATTTTTGGTAGTACCAGATTTTTAAGATATATGTTCTTAATATGAATGTAGCTTAGCTTGGGAGAAGGAGACAGAGCTGTTAGCCATGCTAGTGCTTTTTTTGTGATAGGACATCTCACATGCTTCCAGGGGCAAACACAGCCAAGGAATGAGTGTTTAAAAATCAACTGCTGACATTGGGCTTAGTTCCCTAGTGTTTGTTTCCCTAGTCATTTATTGATATATATTACAAAATCTGTGTCCTAAGTTTACCTAAACCATATCCATTTAAAAATAATGTTTTAATAGTCAGAAATGTAAATTACACTAATGTTGTCCAACCTAATTTGATATATATAGCTGTAACTTCACTAGAGTTGCATCACTATATCTTAGCATTCACTGAGTGATGCAAAGTGAAAAAAAAAACATTAATATCATGGGATATAGTAATAGTTCACTGTCATACATGGAAAGTTGTATTTATATTTAATATTTAATTAGGTTGGACAA